>WSTP01000570.1:0-11249 GCA_019627735.1 Serendipita sp. 400
AGTGAATTACGATTGGGACGATCTACTGGATGAGATTCATAAAGAGTTTCTCCAACTTGGATAAAATAATGACCTCTACCGAAGCTGACTACGATAAATGGCAGCTGTAGCTCCAGGTTTTAGAGAAAGGAACGTATTCGAGGTGAATTTGATAGGTAAGGAATTAACCCTCGGAACGATGACTACCCACTGCTTGCTGGAAATGTCGTTACCGCCTGTTCAAATTGCCAGCCTCAGCATCAGCGTTGTATCATCCGCCAAATCCCCACTTCGTTCGCTGCAAACGATAAGTCACCGATAGCAGGGGAAAGATGGTTTTCCTATTTGTTGACTATCGTCAGTGTGTGCTGATAGGTTACGTTTAGTTGGTGTTGGTCGACGTGGGCGATGGGAGCTTTTGATAGGGGAGAGAGTCAGCAGTCTGGCACAAATGGATGATGTCAAGGCATAGATTGTGGTAGAGTGTTCCGTGGAGCTAGCTGTACGCTCAAGATGAGTCATAGGACGACACCGGTGTCATCTCACTATTCCACTGTACTAGCTGTGGAGTATTCTATGATTGAGCCGAATCCCGTGCCGAAAATAGCCATGGGGTCAGCGTCTCTTCCTTTGCTTGTAGTGCTGAATCGAGTTCTTATTCTTATCACAGGAGAACGAAAATTCCGAGACAGATGAATGTTCAAAGTCCCTACAGGGTACGAATCTAGTACGCCCACAGGGTAGGGTTTCATCCTTCAGGGCTCTCTGACCATTTCTATGACCATTGGTACTTTCAACAGTCTTCATGCGGCAACTGCGGAAGAAAACGAGTGGCCAGTCCGCTAGAGTCACTAGTATTGCGTCGCCTTACACATTCAGCACGTCGAGTAATCGAAGCTTTGTCCTCGTGTTCACTACTCTCGGGAATTTACAAACTCCGGAGCAGGTGACTGGTGAAAAGAACTATCTATAATGCTATAGAGGATCTCCATTCCCAGCACAGTCCGTTCTGCAATCAGCCAACGTCCTACATCATGCCCAACAAGGTCTCATTCCAGAATACAACGTTTACTCTCAAACTCGAATCCATTGTGGACTCTATGTCGTTCTCGTCCAGCTCAAACAAATATGCAGCCAATCCTCAAAAGTCCTATACGGCATCTGCCGTCTTCCAGTCTATCTCGACCTATGCCAGTTCGAATATTCGGCAATATCTCTCTGATACAAATAATCACTGGAGTCCCGACACTAGAGACGTTGGCTCGACCGCCGAGTTTTATGTGTGAGTACCGTTCAGTTGTCTTTCGCCACCAGTTATAGTCGTTACAGCGAACGTCACCCAAATGACCTATGATAACGGCGACAGCATATGGTTTGTCTCCCCCTAATGTGAGGAACTAGCCAAGGGACTATATTATACCTGTGAACGTTTGTGAGAATCGAATTGTCAATACGCGTCTCTTGAACAGATTATGCCATTCTCACTATCAATGAGTCCTAAATGCCTTCCGTTTCTCGTCATTGGACTTCGTACTCGGGAACTGAGGATTCCGGGCCCAAATTGGATTGGAAATCCTAATCTGTCACAGGATTAAACTTACTCATTTCGGGCTCTATCCAAGTCAGTAATAACCCTGAGAAATGTGTACAAGGCGAATGAGTATCGTGTTAATGAAGCATTCCTCAGTGTATCAAGTGGAAATACTAGATTCTACCCCGTTTAGATCATTACTGCCGGCTCCATGTGAAATTCTCCCGTCGTCTTATCCCGCGAAAAGATCAGGACCGTCGTCTCCTTCAAACTCGACATTTCTGCAGTCCAAATCGGTTTCACCTCGACCCCATTTTTCATTATCTGGCCCTGCTGGTACTGGGATGTGACATATGCAGATACAATTGGCGTAAATTGGGTCAAGACATCTGCATCCGGGCTAGATATCGAGTCAAATGTATTACTAAAGGGTATTTGAGTAGTCTATAGCCTACCTTACGGCGTCAAAGTAGAGGATTGGAGTGGGTGTAGGATCGGATGCAAAGCCTGCGAGAAAACACAATGGATTAGCTTACGGGTGGAATGACAGATGAACCGAGTCGCACCTAGGACTAAGTCTCGATCCTCCTCGGTCTTATTTTCTACAACTACGGCCCCTTGCTGGCCCGCCACTGGAGTCTGGAGGGAGAAGGTTTGGGGGTATGAGTGAATACGATCGCTCATTCTGGTTGACCGACGAGGGAGCTTACAGTAAAAACATGGACCCCGTCCTCCTTTTTCTCGAGCGAGGTTTTTTGACCAATCTAAGAAATTATTTGACATGGATGAGATGGCGGGAGGAAATTGCTCCGTGCTCACGTCAACCTCCCGCCATGTTTGGGGATATACGATATTAGTTTCTGGGTCGACGTTCGGATACACAAAGACGAGTCTTTCTCCGGATCATTAGCGAGCGTTGCCTCTGTTCCGAACCCTCATGTACGCACTGGTTATTGTAAAATGCAGGCATTTGGCCAGGTCCTAGACCAACGAGCCAATTCATGGAGAGAGGGCTCATGTCAGGAGCTGATAGTTAGAGGAGTAGCTACCTACTGTTAGCTGGAAAGGTCCCAACCCTTTTGAACCAGATCAGACATGTAGATGCGTAGCAATGGGTCAACAATCTCACACCCAACATACTGAATACTGAGGTTTAAAGGTATTATCTACCGTATGAAACGATAACATTAGGGTTGTATCGTTTGGAAGATCACCTCTACGCTCGCTCAGAAAATGAGTCACTGATCGATGGAGAGAAGTATGACCCTTACTGTTCGACTATACTGATTGCACGGTGATATTTCACATTCGGCGGGGTAATTTGGAACATTGAGGGCTAGAGGCGTGACGGGTCTCGCAAAACTCGAGGTTGCAGGAAGCAGAGAGATAGAGCTGTTTGGCGCACCCCATGGCTATCGCCACCCAGCTAGGTCGCCGTGAAGCCCCAATGGGGAAGTTGAGTCCTGGGTGCTGGGAGAAGCTAGGCCAACCTCGCTGACATACCCCCACTGTGGAGGATCCGCCCACGACGACAGAATCAACTCCATCTAGTCCCGAAAGTATTCTCTTGGTCGAGATTCGCTATGTACAAATCGCTTCTCCCTTGTTGATTGCAGGTCCCGCTGGAGTATCTATAACGTAGAAGGTAAGTTAAATTGGGGGCCTCCGATGCGGCTAAACGTTTGCAAAGCTCAGTTTAGAAGAGTAACAAGGAATAACCATTAGCGCGTCAAGCAATTGAAGATTGCCTTCGTGCTCACTACAGCCTACGTGTAGTAGTTGCAAAGTACAGGCTTCTATTGGAGCGATTGGAGGGAGGTGGTATCGGGTATATAAGACTTGGGTTCAGTATGCATCGTTACAAGCACCGTACTTGTTGCTGGAAATGTCATGGCCCGACGTATTTAGATGCAAATGATCGTCTTTTGATCACAGTAGGAAGCTATACACACTTCCGGCATACAGGAAACGCGTCTTGATCGACTTCGTCTGTTCTCTCAAAAGCGGACATCAGCATAGTCTCTTCTCCGAGCCCACAAAAAACTACCATGCATGTTGCTTTGATACTACCAGACAATTGAAGGTCAAGTAGCCAACAGGACGATCATTTAAAGTTGAGGCATCGGCGGCACCAGGCGTGAGGATGTCATTGACGGTTGTCTCGCGACAAGAAAGGGATTGCTTCCGTTCTGCTAACGAAGAAGGATGATTTGTTCCAAATAAAAAAAATAGCGATGGTGTCGCGAGTCCTTCTTATCCGGGGTTAGCTGTAAGCTCAAGGTCAGGTCCAAGTTGACATCGGTTCGTAGACCCTGCCGCCTCCTTCGCTTTACTGGTATCCAGTCACAACCGTGAATGTAATCGACTATATATGAACTACAACGATGTTTGTTCAACTCCAGCTCACTAAGATCCCGCTATTACAGTCACCCATCCACCGACTTGGATTGGCAATGGGTTAGAGGACAACGCGAGCGTACTATACCTAGGCTGTACTCGGCTAGCACGATGCGTGTTATTTCATCATATACATTTTGACTGCGCTGCTGTACCCTAGGAAAGCACTGGAAGGGCGATTGATCTTCCGTCTCAATGCTGTACGCCTCAATGTTGTAAGCCTCAATGTTGACTTTGGTATCATAGGGAGGCAAGCCAATGGGCTCGAACAGGGAGCTAACCGACGAAAAGTAGCACTCAGAGGGACAACTGGTTGAATTCAAGTGGTATGTAGCGAACTACAGCGACAATTTAGACGAACTCTACGGGTTTCAAGCTGTATTGCCCGGTGGCTTTGTTGCGAGAGAAGATCAGCGTGGTGGTCTCCTTCAGTTTCGCCAGATCCTGCGTCCAAATGTTGGGAGTCTGGATTTCACCCCTCAAGATCTCGGTTTGCTGGTACTGACTCGTGACATAGGCACTCAAAAGAGGGGTGAACTGGGTCGT
Organism: Serendipita sp. 400; assembly: GCA_019627735.1. Classification (NCBI taxonomy): domain Eukaryota; kingdom Fungi; phylum Basidiomycota; class Agaricomycetes; order Sebacinales; family Serendipitaceae; genus Serendipita; species Serendipita sp. 400. The sequence goes on from WSTP01000570.1 coordinate 4,454, forward strand.
GACATTGGAGCCCTGCCTGTAAAGCCAAATGGTCAGCACCGCTGCAAATCTTGAGGTAAATACATACCCGATATTGTCGAAGTAGAGAACTTGGCTGGGTGGCATTCCCGGAGTAGTCTCGAAACCTGCCGGTAAGTATTTAATATGTGCCTCGCACTCTACAGGAAACAGACTGACCGATAGACATCTCCTGGATATCTCCACAGTTGTTTGCAGCGATGAGATAGCCGTCCTGGCCTGCGCTCACCCCCTGTAGGCGGGATAAGTCATTCAACTCGTCGAATAATGTCAAATTAGGCCTACATCGAACGAGTAGACTCCGTTCGAGTTCTTATTCAGCGTGGTTTTCTGACCGACCTAGAGATTGCTCAGTGGATGTCAAGCCTTGGCCAGCATCGAACGTACGTTGATATTCTGCCAAGTAGAGCAGGAGACAATATTTCCGTTAAGAACCTGTGGGCGAGTGTAGGCGAGCCTTTGGGGTTGTTAGTAACCCATCGCTCTTTGCCAACTGGACACGTACTGATTCTTATAGGTCACTATCATTGCTCCGGGCTCTAAGTATGAGCGATGATCAATGATCTAAATCAATCCGACTCATAGGGTATACGCACTTTCAGCGGCAAAAGTTCCGACCCTATGGGACGGTTAGAACGCGGCATTAGGGTGTGAATGGAATAACACACCTCCAGCAAACGGGGTAGGTATCCCTATAGAGACCCTCAATGGGCTCGAATGACAGCATGAGGGTAGTGTCATCTGGTAAATCACCCCTATCGTATAACGTAAGGTGAGTCTGAGAATCGCATACGAAGGAGCTATACTGACTGGTTGACGATGTATAAAGTGCGAGTGAACTGAGTGGACATGGTGGTAAAGCAGAAACGGAGTCGTAGAGGCTTTCAGAGATTTCGAATGAGCTTCAAAGTGGGAATAGTAGAACCTATGGGTTGATCTTCCACGGGGTTTCAGGGGTTTTTATAGGCGCAAGGGCGTCCATAACTCCAGAAACCCCCCCTCACATTTCTTTACGGGGGACATTTCTAGAATCTATGGTGAAGTACGACTGTATCGCTCATTGTAGTATGGGGAAAACACTTTCCTGATATTACTGACATATTCGATCGTAAAAAGAGGGCGGAAAATCGAAATTCCGTGGGTTCATCCGTCCTCCTGAAGACAGAACGCCACCTAGAGGACACCGCTACTGCCCCGGATTTTGGAAATGACCATGCTCCAAAGGTACATATCTATAGACCAATGCGGAGGTTGTAATTCTCCGAACACCTTACAGTGGGATATCCCCCCTTCCACTGATATGATATCGTCGACATAGTTAGCTGGGCGAGACCGGCCCCTTTGTGGCTTTATTTCACAGTGTTACCATACGTGTAACGTGTGGAATAACCGGTACCAAATATCTTTCTATCGAATTACGAGGGTATGGATCGTCGAAACAGATAGAGGGGACCACCCCCCAATACTCTACAGAAGGGATGGAGATATGGGGCTCAGAACTGTACGTAGAATAATACATAAAATTCTAGACAAGTCTCAGGATTCAAGTAGGGACTAAAGGCAACCATGGGGCTCTTGAGACACAAAGGAGAGGCAATATGCAAGCGCAGGCATCGTTGATCGAACACAGTGCTAAATCAGGATATTATCACAGGAGATTGAAATTCCGAGGCAGATGAACATTCGAACTCGCTAAAGGGAGGACGGATCTGCTAGCATACCGACAAGGTTTCATCCTTCAGAGCTCGCCGATCGGACTTCTCTGTTATACCTTCCGTTTCTTCGTTGAGTTCCGTACTAGAGAGAGTTAAGAATGCCATAATCTTTCACACTCGTCGGCAGAGGCCAACTGTATGCTAATGTGCGAGATTCAGGCATTCGTGCAGAGAGCTCCAACGAGATGGAACTCTTAGTCTGCCACATAGAGTTAGATTTCCTGATTTCGGGCTCAATCCAGGTGAGTAATAACTATGAAGAGCGTTTACAACGAGAATGAATATCATGATAGTACAATATTCTCAAAGTATCCAATGGAAGTACGGATTCACACCGTTTAGACCGTTACTGCTGGCTGCAGGTGAAATGCTCCCGTTACCCTATCCCGCGAAAACATCAAGACCGTCGTTTCCTTCAAAGCAGACATATCCGCGGTCCAAATTGGGGACAAATTAACGCCCTTTTTCATTATCTGGCCCTGCTGGTACTGGGGTGTGACATATGCGGATGCAATAGGGGTAAATTGTGTTAAGACGGCTGCATCCGGGCTAGATATCGAGTTAAAGATATTATTAAAGGATATTCGGAGAGTACATCACGTACCCTACGGCGTCATAGCAGAGGATTGGAGTTGGTGGCATTCCAGGGTCGGATCTAAAACCTGAGAGAAAGCGATGGATTAACTTACGGATGGAATAGCGGATGGATAGTGTCATACCTAGGACTAAATCTTGATTCTCCTTAGTCTTATTTTCTACAACTACAGCCCCTTGCTGGCCCGCCACTGGAGTCTAGAAGTGGAAGGGTCACCAAGTGTGAGTGAGTCGGACCGCCCGCTCTGGTTGACCGACGAGGGATCTTACAGTAAAAACACAGACTCCACTACTTTTCTTCTCGAGCGAGGTTTTTTGACCAATCTAGGAAGTCATTCGACATGAATGGGATGGCAGAAGGAATTCGCTCCGTACTCACGTCAATGTCCTGCCATGTTTTGGGATATATGACGTTAGTTTCTGGGTCTATCCGTGGGTACACAAAGGCGAGTCTTCCTCCAGCTCATCAGCGAACGTTGCCTCAGCTCCGAACCCCTAGTACGCACTGGTTATCATAAATCGCAGCCATGGCGCCAGGTCCTAGAGCACCGAGCCGATTCACAGGGAGAAGGCTATGTTAGGAGCTAGTCGTTGGAGTATTACCTACTCACTTTGAGCAGGAAACGTTCCAACTCTTTCGAATCGTATCAGGCATGTAAATGCGTAGTATTGGGTCGAAAATCTCACCTCCAGCATACTGAGTACTGAGGTTCAAAAGCATCATTGACGGGATGAAACGATAACATCAGGGTCGTATCATTTGGGAAGTCATCCCTGTGCTCAGTGAGAAGATGACTCGCTGATCGATGGAGGAAAATGTGAACCTTACTTGCCGACTATAGTTATATGACGGTGGTATTCCACATTCTGGCGGGGAGTTTGGGACATGGAAGGTTAGGCGGGCGGTGGGCCTTGCAGGAAGAGAGCGTGCAGGACGAGAGATGGAGGTATTTAGTGCGCCCGCGCTACACCTATCACTGCCCAGGTCACCGCAAGGTCTCAGTGGGGTGGAAGCCTCACCAACCTCGGCGACCAGACAGGATTCACTTCATCCATTGCCCAAACAGTACTCTTTTGGTAACGATTCACTATTTACATGCCACTTATACTTTGTTTTTTCTCAGGTACTATTGGTATTTTATGCGTATGTCGAGCTCAATTGTAAGCGGAGAAAGACTTTTCCGAGACAGCTGAACATTTGCGATACTCAGAAGGGTGGCGAGGAACAATTGCTACTCGGTTACAAATTCTTAAGAATGAATAAATGATAGACTCATGATCTTGTTGCCCGTACACAAAAGTATTACGAACTAGCTCCAGAGCTTCATTGCTTGCGGAGTTTCGAAACTCCGTAGCGACCTAATAACAGCGAAAATGAGTAGAAGTGACTGTATATAATGCTAATGAATACTCCATGCCGTCCTCTTCTAACTCAAAGATTCCATTTTGCATTAGCGGTGTTCGTATCATCGCCCAGGGTTCCCGCATGAGTCGGATATGCACTAATATAGTCGTTACTGAATGATATAAGCCCTAATTTGTCGCCTTAACACATCCGCCCTCATCCATTCAAGAGGTCGGATTTTCGCACTGTCGCGGGTTGTGGTACTTTCCCGTACATAGGTCCACTCACCACGCGATAAAGGACACTCGAAGGAGTGTATCCGTCCCGTTCTAGCTGCACACGCGGCCTGAAACGAGTTCTTTTCCCTCGAGAGACGAAAACGGGCAGTACGAAAAGAATGAAGGATGAAATCAAATTTTCATCACATCAGGAGAAACTCGGTCATCCGGTGAACATGTAAAGCATCTCGGAGAGAGCGTAGGGCATCCTGATTATCCCTCCTCGATCTCCTTTAGTGAGTAGTTGTTTGCTTCTTGGTCGCACGTAAACAGCTAGGAGATAGACTCATCCAGTTTTTCCAAGTTTCCGTCCCTTCCATGGAGACTGTGGATCGCACGGTGTACGATGTCCCGGCTTTGTTGCTTCGCATATGCCGAAGGTTGTGGGCCGGACTGAAACACGAGCTTACTATCCCTATTAGACTATTGTGGTTATGTGTAAGGTACTACTAAACCGACATCAATCGGTTTGGACCGACGCACCTCACGTCGTAAATAGTCTGAATATTGATGGACAGACGTTCCGACGATAGTACGAAGCCTAAAATAGTACATGAGGTCGATTAGAGGGACGTTTAGACTACTAGTATCGATGGTGGATGTCTGGGCCTCCTCGGGTTTGTTCTCAACGAGGAGCGTACCGGGCATGGATTCAAGTAGTTCTAACCCATGCGTACTCCCTTTATTTCTCTTTAATGAGGATTGTTCGTTCGCCATGCCGCACAACCTACTAGAGCGCTAATGCCGGCTTCGATGGCATAGCGTACGCTGCCGATTGCCTAAGCTTCTTGCACCGATTTGGAGCGCAGATTTGTCGGCTTTGAAGGGGACAACCGTTTTGATTCTTCCTTCGAACAAGGCAACTGGACAATAATATCTGAAGTAAACGATTGAAGTAGGCGGCACTGAACGGTCGGATGTGAACCCTACCGGAAGGTTGAGGAGAAAGTCCTGACCCATTAGTAAAGACGATCCTACGTAAAGCCATATCCTTGTTTTCATCGGTTATGTTTTCAACGACGGGTACTTTGGTCATATAGATACATTATGTTGGATATCACTCCGTTGCATATCATCTCCTCTGCATATTTCAAGTGCCCCACATTTCCCTTCAGTCGCTGATTGAATCTTGAGACTTGTCTGGAGCTTCATGTATCCTTCTGAGTGCATTTACAAGCCCCACATCGCCCTCGTTTCGATGAGGATTGGCCATTGGGGCGTGCGCCTCTTCTAGCGGTTTCGACCACGCATACCTTCGTATCTCGGTATTTCGATATTCGTTACCTGCTATTCCACATGTGGAATGCACGGTATCATCGTGAAATAAAGCCCAAAAGGGGTCCATCTTGCCCGGTTAATTATGTCGACGACATCATATCATATGTCCACTGCAGCGTGTTCGGAGCCTTACATCCTCCGTATTGGTGTCTAGATCTGAAACTTTGGAGTGCCGTCGTCTTCAAAATCCGAGGCAGTAGAGGCATCATCTGGGTGGCGTTCTGTCTTCAGGAGGACGGATGACCCCACGGAATTTCGAGTTTCCGCCCTTCTTTTACGATCAAATATGTCAGTAATGTCATGAAAGTGTTTTCCCCATACCACAATGGGCAATACAATGCCACCGAAGTTGTCGTACTTCATCACGGATTCTAGAAATGTCCGCCATAGAGAAATATGATGCATGTTTTCTGAAATAATGGACGCCATTCCGCCTATAAAAACCCCCTCGAAACTCGTCGAAGAGCAACCCATCGGTTCTACCGTTCCCACTTTGAAGCTTATTCGAAATCTCTGAAAGCCTCTACGACTCCATTTCTGCTTTACCACCATGTCCACTCAGTTCACTCGCACTTTGAACATCATCAACCAGTCAGTATAGCTCCTTCATATGCGATTCTCATGCTCATCTTGTGCCATAGGGGTGATTTCCCAGATGACACCACCCTCATGCTGACATTCGAGCCCATCGAGGGTCTCTATAAGGATACCTACCCCGTTTGCTGGAGGTGTGTTATTCCATCCATACCCTAATGCCGCGTTCTAACCGTCCCATAGGGTCGGAACCTTTGCTGCCAACAGTGCGTTTATCATAAGAGCTAGATGAACTTGAATCATTAATCATAATGCATCCTCAGGGCCCGGAGCAATGATCGTTACCTATAAGAATCAGTACGTGTCCAGTTGGCAAAGAGCGATGGGTTACTAACAACCCCAAAGACTCGCCTACACTCGCCCACAAGTTCTTAATGGAAACATTGTCTCCTGCTCTACTTGGCAGAATATCAACGTATGTTCGATGCTGGCTAACGCTTTGGGCATCCACTAAACATTCTTTAGGTCGGTCAGAAAACCACTCTCAGTAAGACTTCGAGCGGAGCCTACTCGTTCGACGTAGGTTTTAATTGATATTATTTGATGAATTGAACAGCTTATCCCGCCTACAGGGGGTGAGCGCAGGCAAGGACGGCTACCTCATCGCTACGAACAACTGCGGAGATATCCAGGAGATGTCTATCGGTCAGTCTATTTCCTGTAGAGCGGGAGGAACGTACTAAATACTTGCCGGCAGGTTTCGAGACTACTCCAGGGATGCCTCCCAACCAAGTTCTCTACTTCGACAATATCGGGTATGTATTTACCTCAAGATTTGCAGCGGTGCTGACCATTTGGCTTTACAGGCAGGGCTCCAATGTCACGACCCAGTTCACCCCTCTTTTGAGTGCCTATGTCACGAGTCAGTATAAGCAAACCGAGATCTTGAGGGGTGCAATCCAGACTCCCAACATTTGGACGCAAGATTTGGCGACACTGAAGGAGACCACCACGCTGATCTTCTCTCGCAACAA
>WSTP01000573.1:0-11227 GCA_019627735.1 Serendipita sp. 400
TACCATATATTGATTGGTGAAAAGGATGGGGAGAGGGTTTTCCCGATCGAGTTGAGGATGAAAGGTGCGGAGAGTCCTGTGGCATTGATGACCGTTCGAGCCATCACAGCGTCTGCTTCTGCTTCGCTTTCCTCATTCCCATGTGAACCTGTCGTCTTCATTTGAACCACCCAACCATCCTCGGCGGCATCGACACGGGTCACAGTCGTGGCACATACGACAGATCCGTTTTCACTTTCGGTGACGTCTCGCTCTAGAGATTCCATATAAGTATGGCTGTCTATTATACCTGTCTCGGGACTCAGCAAGGCGCAAGCTATATCCGGTGACAAGTCTGGTTCTAGCTCTCGAGCTTCGTCCCCTGTGAGAAGTCTGGCAGGAACAGCGCTTCCTTCTCCTTCTATTGAAGCGGGGAACGTTCCGAAATTCGGGAATCGTAACGACTGTGTCTTCCGAAAGAGGTCTTCCAGGTAAGGTCGTTGATGTTCGAGCCCCACGACCAGCTTTCCCGTTTTCTTGTATGGTACGGAATGAGTATCGCAGTACTCGTACAGTAGTTTGCGTCCACGGAGACAAAACTTGGTCTTGTAGGAATCGTCCGGGTAATAAAAGCCTAAATCACAAGGACGAATGAGGACCACTAGGGGAGAGAGATATGCAGACCAAACTCACCTCCGTGTATTACTTCTGAATTTCTAGAACTGTCGAGAATGTCGGTGGTTAGAAGTGCCAAAGACATGCGGGGTGTAGAATCAAGGACCTTGTTTCTTCTCCCAGGCGAGCATGCCTCTCGACGATGTAAGTAGTCTTATCTGGTCTATTAAGAGCCAAAGATCTGGCTATCGCAAGTCCAACGACGCCTGTGTGGGTAAGTATCAGTTAGGGTGGTCAAACCTGTTTTGATATATGATTCGATCGTGCGCACCACCACCAACCACTAGATAATCGACTCCAAACGCAGGAGGGACATATGCATATTTACTAGATCCGTTGAGCGCAGCACAGAGACCACGAACAGTGGGTTGTATCATCCTGCACGAGAACGAACGGAAGAGGCAAGCGGCAAGCAGACCTCTGGGACATAAAGGGTAATTCGCGTCGAGAGCAGGTGTTACTGGCCGGAGCTAGTATAGTCGGACAATGAGAATGACCTCCAAATCACAGCGAATGAACGCAAGCTAAAGTGCACCAGATAGAAGTAAGTAAGTATGGGCCATTAATCTCGGTTTCGTACTCATCGAAGACCTAATTGCCCCTTGCCTCACATCCAACCACGCATTTTATGGTAAGAAAGTGCATATCGACATACATTATCTCCTAATGGATGCTGCTTGGAGCCCTGGAACGGCCCGCCAAGGTATCCAGCCAGAAAATCACCAGCATTATCAACGACATCAGTGAAAACAACGTAATGATTGTTCGAACCATCGCATGTGTCTCCACGAGCCATGCATAGATAAGAAAAAGTAGGAGCACGCTAAACAAACTTGCAGGCACAACTAGAAGCCTCAAATTTAAGTGAAAGATCGACCGAACAAACGAAACTGAAGCTTTACCATATAAGATCCAAATTTCGCGGTTAGGGGGTTCGCTATGACCGTTATTCGATCCGTTAAGCGCAAAAAATATGCTGATAAACGCATTCAATATTATCCCAAGGTATGCCAGAGCCATTATGGTCATTGCGGCCCCAGGGGGTACAATAGGGGGATGGTCCCTCATATGGAACAGGATGATTCCCGCACTCATTGAGAAGAGGGTCATCTAAAGCGGTGGATCAGTTCAGTCAGCTTGATCGCAGTTTCGGTCTTCGCATCATGATGCAGAGACAAAGGGTGCACGAAGCAAGTCTTTTGTATCTGCAAAGCCAGAATCAATCCCCTTCTGCATCGGAAAGAAGGGGAGAAGGCTCATGATGCGACTCCCGATATTGCGACGTGAGTCTGCTTGGGCTAACCATGCATGCTTTCACTTGTTTCTGAGTGCATTGATATTTTCCTGGACACTTTAACGGGAATTAGATCTGAAAGATGTCCATAACGGGGGTTGCCTCACCTGCTGGGCTTGGGCAGCTGTTGCACGAGTTTTCATTCATCAGTTGCAAGGAGCCGATTATTCTTGATCAGATCGGAGGGAACTTTGGGTCAAAATGCCTGTGGCGTTGAGGGAAACTGCAGAACAGAGAGTATATATATGTAAGCGGAAGCAAAAGCGCACAATCATCGCGTGACACCCCCTTGCAGACTGGCATTGCTGGAGCTGGTTCGAATAGCCGCGCTGAAGCGAACCAGGAGAATGACAGAAACCTGACCAGTGACCAAAGGTGGACAGTTAAACGACGATGTTCGTGCTTCTTGTCCAATGACCACAAGACTCAGGTGGTTCCCCCTTCCTTCTCCTCCCGCCTCACATCCGTACATAGAGTCAGATTGGAGCTTGATATCGGCTGGTTCATTTCCAATACAGACTTCAATTCACACTTTGGACATTCTCAGCCGCAAAACACGCGAAACAGAGCCCTAGCGGGCACTTGTAACAGAGGCTGCCAGGGATCTTGATGGTATAAGTAGGTTACCCATGTACATTGGACTCATAGGTAACGTTGGCTCTACGTGCCACTCGCCTAACTGGATCCTTCACAGTAGGCACCCTCGGGGAAGATGGAAGCGGGGGCTCCCACTCCTCCCAGAGACAACATAAGCCCATCTCGTCTGTTAATCTCGTATTTGAGTTGCACCATATGCGGCTAACAGTCAGTGTAGAGCTTCACATATCCAAATTAAAAGGGTCGTATTGCTATGCCATCGGCATCGTACGTAAACAACTTATGAATTGACTGCTAGTTACCTCTAATCGACACGATGCGTAGACCTCCCTTCTAATGGCGCTATCTATCCCAGTTTGGGTACATATTCGGGAGCAGCTAACTGGTCAGAGTAAACCTCCATTAGACACTAATTCGCCTCAAGCCATTGCTCTTTCGATAACTGCCTATGTAGCAGTCCTCAGCAATGGTACAGCCGCCATTACGTCGTATTTTCTCTTGGAAAGGCTGAACTCCAGTGAAATGAATGACGGGACAGCAGTCACGCCGTCGACAGATGTGGCCCAAAGCAGTCCCCTCGACTCTCCATCGCAAAACCGGTTACAGGATCCTGACTATGTGGAGGAAGAAGGTTTATGCAACTCGGGCAGAATTCAAGAGATCCTTGGGAATATCAAGGCCATGACCCTTGCCACGGTCTGTTCCACGGGAGAGAACTTGCGACGTTGGTATCGTCGTTATCATCAGTCCTTTGCCGAAGCATATTGTAAGTCCGGTTTCATCTCCATCAATTAGTTTGAACCGACATCTTCCCATTCTCCTTTCAGGGCTGTTGAATCTTTTCATTGGACTCCTATCCCCGTTCATCGAATTCAGTCTTTACGCTTCAATCTTCGAAGTCCGCCTTGTTCTCAGAATCGTTGTCGTCGTATATTCCGTTATTGCGATTATATCACTCATGTCATTCCGGAGAATAACACTTCGGACCGGCCATGTATGAGAAAAGGACGGAGACAGAGAGATAAAGAGGAAGGGGAGAGAGGGAACTGACCGGTCGAGAGCTGGAGGGACGGAGACATAGCTGCAGACGATCACTCTTATTGCAGTATCCCACAGATCCTTCCTGTTCATCCACAGCTCCAGTCATATAGTGCATGGTAACCCAACCCCTTCCTACAGACACCTGCTGGGCACTGGGCGATGGGGAGTTTTGGCCAAGATGCTCGCAAGAGCACCGGTGCATCCCACTGGGTTTATATCCGCCGCGCCAACCTCAAGCTGTCCTACAACGAATAGGGCAGTCAGCACAAGGTGTGGCAACGAGTTTAGCTTTGGCAGAACTTCACCCACTATCCGCCTGAAGCTTCTCTAGCTCCCCCGTTTTAACGTGTACGACCTGAGAAGAATCATGTAAATATTCTGGATACAGGATGTAGACGACCATCTTCGGGGCTTCAGCTTCGAATTTGGGTCTGAGAGTGATTCCTTGGAAGGCTACCGGTAATTTCTGATATAAACTTATATACGCAAAAATTGTATCTGTGCCCTGCCCAAAGTCAATTTGTAAGAGGAAGAAAAATCTCGGTGAAGCTAGATCAGACAGCGTCCGGTAGTCGCTGCCCTTACCTCGTTCGACAACTACAACTCGCTTGCAGTGGCCCACTACATCTAGCTCGAACCGACTCGTTTGTCGTGCCCGACATGTTCCCTTTGGACCGTGGGGGATGTCCGGTGGACGAAAGCTGAAAGGCAGTCGTCCAGTCGTCCTCATCAGAGGGCCTCATAGGACAATGAAGGATGAGTTCTGACTCTTCATAGACTGCTGTAGATACTAGTGAGGTATAAAGGTCGATGAGGTTGGGCAGAGAGATATTTGGCCTCTATTTGTCACGCAACGCGTTTCAACTCGATTCCAAACCTCGCAAACCTCAGAATATCGAAAAGGGCATACACTATGCTAGTCGAAGCAAGTAGACAACTAGTTACTAGTCTCGTTAGGCTCGGACCAGCTTCAAGACAAGAACTCGTCAAATCAGTCGTCCAACCAATAGCTGAAATTTGGAATCAATCTCCCATTACGACTAATACAGTGCGACAAAGCAGGGTTGAACACTTTCTACATGGTACCGTACAAAAATAAACGTGTTGCACAAGATACACATGGGAATGTTGCGGTCAAGCCATTGGAAAACGTTCACAAGCAATCGCACTCTTCAATCAACCGGTATTTTCCGTAGCAGGTGACTAGGAAATCTGTCTCGACAGCACTGTCCATCCAAAAGACCATTGGCCCCACCAGAGTCATGAGGGAGACAACCAAGGTTTGATGATGACCCGAGCAGTAACAGAGAAAGGTCAATTGAACGACGAACCTCTATGCTCCGTGTCCAATATTAACCCATTGACAAGGTTCAGACAGTTTTGCCCTACGCCTTACACCCATAAATATATTCAGCCAGACTCAGTCAGATTTCCGCTCGATGTCGACTAGTCGCTCCCAAAATAGTTGCCAATCTCTACCCTGGATATTCTCAGCAAGACGGCCATCCACCAAAAATAGGCATAGCGCGCATCGTACAGCGAAAGAGGCTGCAAGAAAGAAACAATATTTGAAAAGTGTATAAATGACCTACAATGGATCGTATCAAGCCATCAACATAGCACTTGCCCAAGTGGACCCCCGCCGGTGAGCACGCCCTAGTAATATAAGATGGAAATGAGACCCCATACCCCTCCAAAGAGCCATATATGTCCATCTCGTCTGTTATCTTCCCGTTCGACGTGTACCATATGTAATTAACAACCGACATAGATGTTCGTATATCCAAAAGGAGGGAATCTTATGCGTATGCCATCGTCATAGTAAGTAAACAACTACATCTGGATTCCGACTTCTAGTTATTCCTAACCAACTCTACATGTAGACCGCTCTTCTCACTGCCATCTCCATTGCAGTTTTTGTGCATGTTCGGGAGCAGCTAACCTTATTAGAAGAAGGGAAACATACTGTAGACCCTACTTCGCCTCAGGCCACCGCTCTTCATATCACCGCATATGTGGCGGTCCTTAGCAATGGTGCAGCCGCCATTGTGTCATACCTTCTCTTGGAAAGGCTAAATTCTGGTGAACCGAATGAAGAAACAACCGTGACACCTTTGTCAAATGTACTCGACCTTCCATCGCAAAGGGATCCTCATGAGGACGAAGAGCTCGGCACCTTGGGCAAACCACAGGAAAATACCGAGAATACCAAGCCCATGACTATGACCCTTGGATATACTCTGCGACGTTGGTGTTCGAACTATCACCAGTCCTTTGTCGAAGCGTATTGTGAGTCAGGCTCAGGTCCATCGCTTGTCTAAACTGAGGACATCTCTCTCTCTCTCTTTCCAGGGCTCATGAGTCTTTTGATCGGATTCCTGTCTCCGTTTGTCGAATTTGCACTCTATGCGTCGGTATTTGAAGTCCGGCTCGTGATCAGGATCATCGTTGTCGTTTTTGCTGTTATTGCAGTGATCCCGCTCGTGTCGTTTTGGAGTGGAACCCTTCGGACGGTTCATATATGAACTCGTGTGTCATTACGAGTGTGGAGAGAGAAACCGCTGGTAGGTACACAGGGAATGATCGAGAGTTACATGATCTACGGAACGCTTCCGGAATTATCTACGGAGGGAGACTAAATTCATCTCTGTGAGGCGAGTCCGGAGTACGACATATAGTTGGCAGGGATAACACTTGTAAACAGAATAGTCTGGCCTACGGCTGTGTGTATATAAAAATGTATACGATGAATTGACATGGATATAGGCGAATGAGAGTATAATACTGAGGTAACGAATCTCCGCTGTCCAGTAGACTCATTCGTCTTTCATCCACAAGACCATAAAAGGGTTCGACCCCACCAGCACCAGCATCAGTTCCCAGTTGGACCACTCGAGTATCCAAATTGCGACGAAAAAGGTGCAAAAACTGAATAATATCTTGTCGACACTCTCTGGTGCTTTTGACTGGCGCTCTCGCACGAAGTTCTCGCAACAGTCTGTTAGCTTCGAGCAAGTATCCTTGTTATTAGGCTTAGGTCAAGGTTCGTCATTCACAGCAAAATGGTTGTTATAAACTGATCAGATAGACACAAAACTCGGTCTTTGAACGAAACATAGAGAGATATCTTCATTGATTGCGACGGGGCTACATACAGAGGGCGTCAGAGGTCCGGCCTCTTACTGTGACGAGGGGGACCAGCCATGTTTGGATTGGTTTCAAGTCCTTATGATTGAGCAGTCGTTCGCAAACACTACGAATAATGTAGGATGATGGAGCCCACTGGCTGAGAATTGGACTCAACCCGATCGGCTGTAAGAACTGCAGTTTCCACCCAGAAGACCATCAGCCCTACCAAGGTCGTAAAGGAGAAAACCGAAACTATCATTTTGATAAGGATACGTGTCTCGAAGAACCACGTATACAAGAGAAATTCCGTGAGTATGGAGAATAGGCCCATAGAGATCACTAATAACTCCAAAGTTAGATCAAGAATCGGATCAAGAAGAGTATACAGCTCACAATAATAGTTATCAAACATCTTACCGCACGTGGCGAGCTCATTTCGGGGTCTATCGAAAGAATGGAAAGGGTTTCGAGTAGAGTGATTACGAAAGACAGAATAAATTGCACTCGTGCAATTCCAGAATACCGCGAGATATGCGACCACCAAAAGAACCAACGCATGCGATGATCCTGGGTCTATCACTGGTGCGGGTAGCCGGAGTTTGTGTATGATGTCGACGAGGATGGTTACTGCAGCCATCGAGCAAAAGCTACTCTGAAATGATAGAGTTGTCTTTGGGGACGTGGTGGATATGAAGTAGGTTTGACTTACCGTCCACGCTTCGACCCATCGTTTGCCTTGAGACGGCGTTTCCACTGTAGTAGTAGGAAAGGTCAGACTTGAAGAAGAAGGGTCCATTAAGAGAAATGTTTTCACCTCCGACTAAGGAGTGGAGCTGCTTCTCATGGTCATGATGGCTCATTTTGGACCCGTCGATGATCTACGAGTGAAAATTGGATCTCGCCGTAATTAGAGCTGAACCGGTGAAAGATACCTAGTGCATATATATGTACTTAAACGGAATGACGCAGTCCCTAGACACGCGGCGACCGACCTACAAACATGCAGAGGCTGACGTTGCTACCGTTGATCCAAGCTGTGACCGGAACGAGTTTACGGATGCGATGAAAATCCGACCACCGATGAAATTCAACCAATCGAACCGACTGAACGGTTGCGGCCCTCTTGCGCATTCCATCCCACCAATGACCACGAGGTTAGTCCTACGCCACGCATACGCGAGCAATGTTGACGTACTCCTTCCTGCCGATTAACTTGTTTCCAACACAGTCCAAACGTTTTCGGCCACCAGCCATCAAGAAGCGGACCCGACGACGCATTGTGGACATGACATGATACGGCGAATGGCTACAAGGGAGGCTGCACAACTTCATTGGGTTTCCTAAATTTCGAAACCAAATAAATAACCACCTCTGACTCTGATTGCTTACCCTTACCCTTACCTTGTATGTGCGACCCGCCCAACCTCAGTTTTCCTTCGAGTAGCACTCTTGCGGGGATGGAAGAAGGCACTCCCCCAAGGAGTAGCCGACATCTAACTCGTTCGTTGATCTCCTTCTCGAAATGTAATGTTGATGAATAACAACCGATGTAGGACCGCAAATATCAACATCGAAGGAGACCTATAAGTGCGCTATTGTGGTCGTAAGTGATCCGCTTTGACCTGATTTTACTCTCTATTTACCCTATATATAGACTTCCCTCTTTACTGCCGTCACGATCGCCGTCTTCGTCCACGTTCGAGAGCAACTAAACCTACTGGGATCTCAGAGCAAACCTGCATTCGATCCTGGTTCACCACAAGCCACAGCTCTCCTGATTGTTGCCTACCTTGCTGTCCTTAGCAATGGTGCTGCCGCTATCATGTCCTATATCCTCCTGGAAAAGCTAAACTCCATCACACCCAACGATGCCCAAATACCACTGACAGTCTCTATTGACACAGCGGTGGATCAATCAAGTATTCCGTCGTCGATGACGGTGGTGGTGGCAAAAGTGAGCGCCACACGGACGATTGCCAAGAAGATGACAAGTGCCGTAGGATCGACTTTGCGACGTTGGTATTTACAATACCGACGTAGGCAAAGTTTTGGCCAAACATATTGTGCGTTGATTACCACCTTTTATCAATCGTTCAGACTAAAAATCCCCCTCCAGGGCTCCTAAACGTTTCGATTGGGTTTCTCTCTCCATTTGCCGAATTCGCTCTTTATGCATCATTATTTGAAGTCCGCATGGCCCTCAAGGTTGTCGTTGTCGCCTTCTCCATCCTTGCCGTTATACCGCTTGGGCTCTTCTGGAGGGAGTCGCTTCAGATCGTTCGCGTATAACATGGGACCAACAGGACAAAATGCAATTTTGTAGCAACAAGAAACTCTCGTGCATTTATCTTATTATTGACATACACACACGCATATACACACACGTCATACACCACATACACCACACTCGTGACTCACACGCCTCTCTATCACCTGGCTCATCTTGACTGATAAGCCAGCCCCCCCTTCTCCTACCACGCTACCGCTGGCTCGACTCGCTTTACACTAAGGGCGATAACATTCCACCGATACGCCATACCTGGGTTTGGTATACATCGATAATCCATACGCCCACTACGCCAAATCCGTTTGATACACCTCCCAACCCAAAGAATTCTCGTGATGACCGTTGGTGAGCCACCACTGGAGGTCCAGCCGGCTGGTCGGCATGTAGAATTCGATTTAGACAGAAATATATTCAAAAAATTATAATCACTCACGAATTTGATCACTCGTCTTGATACAAGACATCACACCACCGAGCTCATTCCAAGACGGAGCTATTTCTCGACTTTGAGCTGCTTCTGCTGCTGCTATGCTCGAGACAAGATTACATCAACTCCTCGCTTTCATCCTACATCGGCCTCCAATTGGAACCAGCTTCTTCATTACGAGATCTTCAGGCCGACATAGGTGTGTTCCGGAAGTCGATCTATCCTACCCAACACGCCAAAAGGATTAATTAAGGCGAGTCTCTCTAGCGTGGGTTCAATCCCAGTGTTGAACCCATTGGCCTTGAGGACGACTCTCATCTCGGTATAGCTACCCCACCATCTTCCCCTTGCGCACTCCCCAACGGCCTTCATTGCATATTTTCCATTTGCTTATCTCTGCATTTTCGCCCTTTTGTCCTCTAAACATCCTCAACCGCCTGTATCTACATTTCTGGTTCTAGTTATCCTCCTGCATATCTCCAATCGCATCTATCTGCATCATCTGTTTTTCTATCTCCCACATATATTTATACAATCACCTTGTTCCCTACGCATCTCCGATCGCTTTCCTGTTGCCCTACACATCCCAATCGCTTGTCCCATCCTCTCTACCCTGCATTTGCGGCTTTTGTCTCCTTGCATATTAGATTCTCCGTCGCCTTATCCGTATTCGACTACCAAAAATGTTTCCCGACTTTTTCCACATCAACTCTACTGTGTGCCTATACGCCTATACAGTATACACCCAGAGCCGTTTGCCGCGTAGCTAAGGAGAAGGCCAGATACGAAGATTTGACATAGAGTGGTGAGATATGGCAATGAGACAGACAGCACTGACTCGTATTGCTTACCTTCTGTGGATCCCAAACACCAAACGCTACCACCGACGCACCGAGATACACTGCACTGCCGATTCCGCCAACGGCCTGAAGCGCTGCAGCCGACAGCCGATTCCAGTTCTGCATTCCGCCCGACGCCAATGACGATGGTTATTATATAAGGCCATGCCAATATGTCCTTCCCACCTATTAGTAGTGAATCAGCAGGCTAGTATCAGTGCAACGCAAATACTTGCAAGAAGATTAACATGGGTTTTACTTTTGGTGGAGCATACTGTATGTCTGCATTGATTCTCGTCCCTTTATTGATTGTCCAGACTACTAAAATTCCTCCTCCTTGCTGCGCCCAGGGCTTCTAATATTATTCGTTCTTTACACGTCGTCATTCAAAATCTGCATGGTCCTCATGATATCGAGATCCTCGCCCTCTCTCATACCACTCGGATTCTTATGCAGAGTCTCACTCCAGACCGTGGTTCACATATAACGCCCGATCAATCGAACAAGATGCAATTTTTCCCTCCTTGTATGTACCAGCCAGCAAACACACATGGATATACCGCACGACGTCCACTAATCTATCTTCACCGATAGGTCTGCCTTACCCCTGTCCCCCTTCCCCTAATACCGCTGGCTCACCTTGAGTTATCAGACCTTATTTAAATGACCCTACCACACGAGTAACTTGATACTGGATATATTTTATGTATAACCCTACTAGTATGTCGTATATTTTGAGCTGATTGCTGAAGGTCAGCGTGTCAGCGTGGGGAAGAGTAATGAGACACTCTTTCTAGAAACCATTTGAATCCTTCAGGTAAAGGGAGGATGAAGGCCTCAAGATCAATGTCCGCCGTAAAGCGAGGCTACACGTTCCCTGGGCGCTCGTTACCAGATGGATAAGCACTCAGATAAGAGGCGGTCGAATCGATTATCTACACGTCTACGCCATTTTCTCC
>WSTP01000574.1:0-11225 GCA_019627735.1 Serendipita sp. 400
GTACAAGACCAAAACAAGCTTGAATGACCTTGCACAAGCTGACCTATACTTGTAGCCATTTCCCATTTTCCTGATGCACTTGCCTTCTTGGTTATATTGGCATACCAAAATGGAATATTCCCCAAGAATTCTACATTGAATCACAGTTCTTTACAGTCACAATATGCCATGAAATAGTGAAATCAATTGAAGGGCACAAGAAACTCAGGTATCCTAAACCTGAGGTGAATACTTATTTCTAGCCTTCTGAGATTGCATTGACCTATATTGACAGGTCTACAATTTTGAAGGAATGCAAAGTATCTTGCCTATCATGGATTTAGACATACTAGATTAGGTTGGGACACATATTGCACTTGCATACAAGTTGTTCCCTACATACTTGTCCTAGGACCTTGCATATGGAAAGAGTATTGAGGCAAAAGCCTTGAAAAACATTATGTGTCAATTCCTCCCAGATAGGTTTGAAATTGACATACCTCAAAGCTATAAACTAGTTAGAGACTGTTGTTTTATTTAGTCTCCACTACTAAGGGGATATAGTTGCTAGACTCAATTGTTACATAGCAAACAAATATCTGGAATGAAATTCCTGAAACAATAGTCACAGTCCTCAAAGCCTAAGGAGTCATAAAAGAGAGAGTTGTAGACTTACAAGAAGCAAGTATGCAAGAGACCTTTTCAACTCTTCTTCATTTCTTGCCACTTTACTTGCCTCTAGCTTGTTCCCTTGTCAAAAACAATAGTGGTTGGTTTGGGACCACCATCATCACCAAGGTATAGCCTCACCTAGCTTGTCTCTACTAGGCTAAATTGGATTCTAACTATTTGCCAATGCCTTTTATGGTGTAAAACATGTTCTCAAACCCATATTAGATGTTGAATGTCAGCATTGGGGCCTTAAAAGCATTATGCCTAGGACTTTAGCATAGGCCTGTATTACTGTAGGTGTTAGGGTTTGGATCTAAGGAGCAGATAAGGGTTAGTCAAAGTCAAGGCTAAGCTAAAATAGTAAGAAGTCAGAGACAAGGTTACTAGACCAAAAACAAGGTTGCAATACCAAATACAAACACTTTGCTAGTTATAGCAAGTTTGAACAGTAGAGGGCAGATGCACAATGGAAGGCTGTCAGTCAGAGCTGTTGGCCTTTGTGTCAGAAATTGCATAGAATGATTTCTAAAATGAGAGGAACTGCAACTGTGTATTAGAGTAGGTTTGTTTCTAAAAACCTTTCTTTTTAACTCAATTCAACTGTAGCTTCAAATCTTCTGTTCCAAAGATAGTCATTATGCTCCTTGTGGTGATATAACAAGCCACAATTGGCAAGCTGATTATAAGAAATACATTGAGATTGCTAAGAAAGGATGGCATACACTACAATTCAAGCTCATTTTAGATAGAATCAATGGGCAACTCTTTCAAGGATATGACCCAATACTTGATATGGATCTGGTGGACATTCTTCACAAATACCAAGAACATATAAAAGTACCCTATAATATTCCCAAAAACTTTATTAGGAAGCTATGCTTCATAGAATCAGAGACTGAAGACAAGGCAGTCCCTTCCCTTATAAAGAATGTATTAAAGATGATGCAAGACTGATAATAGTATGTATTGACTACTACTTGAGGAGCATGGCTAACAACTTTCAGGAAGCCCTTTCCCCTTTCCCTAATCCTCACTCACTCCATTGCTGATACCACCTCTGCAGTGTGTATATAATTTCTGGCCTTTGGGTTCTCAGACATCCCTACCTTCCAAGTGATTGGCATAACCCCTTTTCCCACTCCTCTCCATAAGTTCAAAAGAATTGTCATGTATAATTAAACAAATCCCAATTCTTTTGTACTTCTTTGATTCAACCTTCTTAATATCTTGGAAGATGGCCCTACTTACTCCACAGGTAGCCACCTCTTGACTCCATAATTCTGACCTTCCACCCCACTCTAGCTTCTTGCCCTGCAACTTTCACTTCTGACTCCAAGTAAGAATCCTACAACTCCACTAGTATTCTTACTTCTTGACTTCTCATAAATTAGTATATAAGGACCTGTACTTTTGCTAGTTTATGAACAAGTTCTACCTCCTCAGTCTTTCTTTGCTATTGCCTAAGTGTCCAGGTCTTTCAGCCTTGTACTGTGCCTTATATCCTTTGGTATATGGAAGGTACACACCCTTAGCTCTTTAATTAAGTGCCTAAATCCTTTGATTTAGAGTCTAGCCCTTTGGTTAGAAGATTGCAACATAAGATTTAGTTCTAGTAAAAACTTTAAGATAAATAGTAACTTCTTTGTGCTAACTAAGTAAGCACTCTGGTGTTGTCTATTTCTTTAGAACCTCACATTAGTGTTACTGCTAGTGAACACTCCTCTGGTATATCAAACTCCAACAGGTTTGTATCAGTTTGTCACTATTCATACATCTTACTTGAAGACCATTTCTACTTACTTCAGATTTATATTGCTTGGTCAACTCCTATTCAAGTCACTCATACTTGTCTTCCATACCCTCTTGATCCCTCAGGTACTCCAATCATTGATGCCACCCAATTGGCCACTATCTACTCCATTGACCATGTGCCCTTTACCTATGTATCTCTGACTGACTCTCCTGCAAATACTTCTTACAGAAGTTCTCCCTATAATTCCAATAATCTTGATACTCTTTGGTACAGTGCTCCTTCTACCACTGCTGTAGGCTCATCAATACCAGTTCCTTATGCTGATCCAGAATCCTCTCCAGAAAGCATAGGATCTTATCACAGCTTAGACAACTTTGGTACCAACTTGCAGTATCTTAATCCCTCTTCTGTGACTACTCACTCTGAATATATAGCTTGTTTATGAAATATATCCATGACTTGTTAGACACTGAGAGCTAACTGTCTTGTTAAGACTATCTAATTCTTACATTATCTAGTCTCATAACAAAAGAGGTAACAGATAGTACAATTGGACAGCAGAAACAACAAAACCTCCCTTGAAAATGATGCCACATCTCTTATAGCACACAGTGTAGGCACCTCCAAAGTACCCAGACCTTCACCAACTGGTCAAAAGTCCTTTATCATCATTGAGGATAGTAATGGAGCTAATGTCATTGATCAATCAATACAATCTCCTCCTTGCAAGAAGAGGAAGTTGTCTGAAAACATAGCAGAGGACTTCCCTTGAGCTATAGTCATTTCTACAGAAAAGGAAAACCAGTCTCTTGAAGAGAACAAAAACCAACCTTTGAAAAAGCACAGAATTACAGATTTCCTTGGTAAGCATTAATTTATTTTTGTGTCAAAATTTCTGTTTCATGAAAGAGTCACCTGATATTCACTAGAAAGAAAGCCAAAAATACAGCCAATAGTCACCATTCAAGACTAAGTTCTTGTCCTTAGAGCTGTGGCCTCAACCCTAACCCATGGCATATGGTAGTGCACACTCTACACTCAAAAGAGTTTTTTTGCAATGGAAAAGAGACATACTAACATTATATTCTCTTTGAGGATGCATACCCCTCATAGGAGGAACATGCTACTTATAGAAGGGCAGCTTGGGATGCTGCTATTACAAAGCATGCCAATGCATATTTTCATGGTATGTGAACTCTTTTAAAAAAAATTAACTACTAATCCCTATGAAATTAGCCTCAACAAAACATTTCAATACATGGATTTTATGAATGGTCAGTCACATTGCTGTTCCTAATTTATATGTGGCTCACCCTCTTTCCTCCAATTTAGCAATATTGCATGGAGCTCAAGAGGAGCTATGAAGACTGAGGCTAAACAACTGATTACTATGCACTATAGACTCTTCCCTCCTGAAACACTTATATATTGCTATGCTTTGGAGGCTACTCAGTAGTCTCAGGAGTTCACCAAAGAGCATGTTACTTACCTTTTGAAGGATTATGAGTTCCTCAATGGCAAATTCCAAGGAGTATGTATTTTTTTTCATGATTTGGGCTATGGCTGATAGCAATATAATAGTGCCAAAAGATACCTTTCACCAACATTGCATTATATCTAGTTATTGAAAGGCATCAGCAAAACTTTGTTTCTCTTCAAAGATCTATGTAGACTTAATTAGTCTTTAGACCCATCAGACTCCCATTATATAGATCTAATGTAGATTTATCTAGAGTGATTGATCTACACCTTTGTCCCTTCACCCATCTCCTATGGTATATATAAACACACTCTACTCTGGGTCTGTATAGACCTGTATAGATATAGTCCACAAAGGTCTATATAGTTAGGTGTATGTGATAGCAAAGTAAGCACCCCTCTACCTAATGTTATGCCCCTGTGCACCTTTGCACTACCCTTGGCCACTCTGCACCATAGGTATGACCCCTGGGACCCTCTGGACATCCATGTGCCCCTATGCACACCTATGTGCCACCTCTGAGACCCCCTCAACTCCCTTCTTTCCCCTTCTCTTCTGTTCATTTCATTCCTGTCATTGTTTCCTTGCTCTAGATAGTGTGCGCTGGTGCACAGCCACAGCGCATTGTCCCCTCCTTTGTTCTGGTTGCTTAATTAGTGTTTCAGTCATAGTATATAGCTCATGTATTCTCTAGGTAGATACATTAGCTAGAAAATCGACAAGGTTGCCCCCCAGCTCTGCTCCTGAGTCCCCAAGTTGCTCCCCTGTGCTCTGCACAGTGAGCGCACCCTCTTCTGAGTCCTCTCCACCTTCTGTGCTCCCTCAGTTGTCCCTCATCCTCAGCCCACACCTACCTCCAGTCACTCTCACTCTTTGGCACATGCACGCACTGCATGCTGTTGTGTGCTAGTCCCCAGTGTTGGGCACTTAGGTCCTCAAGGCCTAATACCTAGTCCCTTTATCTCATTTATAGACATAGGATCTACAGAGGTCTTGGTAGGTCAGGTCAGCAGTGCTATAGATCACAAAGATACTAGAGAATTCTTATAAGATTGTCTCTCAATACAAATTGCTCTCTAAGCAGTCTATAGATCATTTATGTACATTCACTATTGTTACACCTATTAAGTTTGAACCCCCAGATGCAGAATTCTCCACTCAAACTTCAAGTATGAGTGGGGTTTAACCCAGGGTTGGTATTTGAGGGTGCACTTGAGACTTGCAGGTTTGTGGTTATAGATTGTAGGTTTGCAGATCAGAGGTAGAGATTGGGATGACAAAGCAGGCAGAGCAAGTGGACAAAGTGGGAGAAGCAGGTTAGCAGAGAACTAAAGCAGAGATGCAGAAAACATCAGGGAAAACTAAGTTGATAATCTGACTAGAGAAACTACCCAAGATACATCTCAGAATATATAGAAAATCTAAACTATTGTAAGACTAGTTAGTAGATGAACAGTACATTTATCCTAAATATTCTGAGCAGTCAAAACCATGAGGTCTTCAGGAGATCAATCCCATGTGGTGAGGGGGACTGGCCATTTACAGCAGAGTTTAGAACTCTGCTACTCTGCTTTGCATGCAAGTGGAATTGCAGGAATACAGAGAAGTGTGGACAAGCAGAGCAGGAATGCAAAGTTCAGGCAGGATGCACAGAATTTGGGAGCAGGTTATGCAGTATATAACAATGCCCTTGTACACCTTTGTGCTATCTCTAGCCACTCTACACCCCAGTGTGTACCAGTGCATCATAGATAGGACCCTTGGTACCCCCTGGACATCCATGTGCTCCTATGTGCACCTATGCACCACCCCTGCAACCCCTATGACTCCTTTCTTCCCTTCCCATTCTTTCAGCTTCACTCTGATTGTCATTTCCTTGCTGTAGATAGTGTGTGCTAGTGCACAGCCACAGCAAATCATCCTCTCCTTTGTCTAGTCACTTAGTTAGTGTTTCAGTCATTGTATATAAGCTTGTGTATTCTCTAGGTAGATACATTAGCTAGAAAATCAACAAGGTTGCCCCCCAGCTCTGCTCCTGAGTTCCCAAGCTGCTCCCCTGCACACTGCACAGTGAGCACACCCTCTCCTTAGTCCTCTCCACCCTCTGCACTCCCTCAGTCTTCCCCACATCAGCAAAACTCATTCTCTAATATTAGTCAAGTACTAGCACTAATGAAGTGCTTTTAGTGCTGTAGTGTTATTAGCATCTTCCCCCTCTAATTAGAGCTAATATTAGTCTAGTATTAGTTCTATTATCTCTAAAATTGCTAGTACTAGCACTAAATAAGACTTATAAAGTCTAGTGTCTTCTAGCTAGCAACTCCAATTTTTGAGTTTTACTGATGCAGTCCTCAGCCCACACCTACCTCAAGTTGGTCTTACTCCCCTGCACATGCGTGCACTGTGCACTAGTCCCCAGTGTTGGGCACTTAGGTCTTTGAGGCCTAATACTTACTAAAGTCCTATATAAAGGTATTGGTAGTAAGGGTCCTTCTAGGCTTGTGACTATATAAAGCTCTTGAGTGTAAAAGTAATACTTTGCTTGTGGATAATTTGTAGATGATAATTGGATTAATTAATAAGGAGTCTGTCACACCCTGTGCTGCTTCCAGAGTCCCTCTGGCCACTTTGTGTGCCTGTGCGCCCTAGCACAACCTTGATACAACCTCTGTGGGTCCCCATACACCTCTGCATACCTCCTTATAGCTTTGCACCCCTTCCATGACCTCTAGTTAGCTTCACATCCCTTCCCTTACCCTTTCCAACCTTCCCCAGCCTTCACATTCTATTGCTTTACCTCACACTCCTTCCCTTGGCTTTGTATTCACTCTCTGAGGCTTTGTGCTGGCTGTACAGCTGCCACATGCCACATTTCTTTGTCTTTAGATAGTTTAGTGTTTCAGTTAGTTAGTATATAAGCTCATGTAGTTACTAGGTAGTTACATTAGCTAGAAAATTGACTTGGTCACCCCCTCCTTCCATCTCTGAGTCCCTCAGCTGCTTCCTTGCACTCTGCACAGTGAACACAACCCCTCCTTAGCCCTATCATCTCCCTCTCGTCACTGTGTTGTTGTCTGCCTCAAGCCCCCATTGCATTTAGGTTGCACCTACCTTCACATCAACTTCACATGCTTTGCATTGCTCGGTGTGCAGCCACACATCCAGTGTGGTGCTGGCTTACTCAGGTCCCAAGGCCTGATAGAGTCACAAACTACAAGGGTATTTATATGAAATCCCCAAGACTGGGGGCACAGTCAACAGAAGCACAGTCTGCAGCATCCTAAAAAGCACAGTCAATGACTAGGAAGGGTTGACTGAGGGCATAGTCATCAGGCCAAGTCATTGTCAGGAGGTGCTAACTAGGCATAATGGCTATGAGGCTGGGTGGTCCCTAGTTCCAGATTGGGAAGGAAGTGAAGAGGACAAGGAATATACACTAGATATATCTAAGAATTGTCTAATAAATGTCCTTTACCAGATATATCATGTATGATGATTAGGAGGAGTGGATTCATAAGAAGGGAAGGATTCATGGATGAGAAGGATGAGTTGAGAGATTGATACTGAGTCTGAATCATAGGAATATGTGAGATACTGTTGACTAGTCTCTAGGTTACTCACTTTTTCTTTTCTCCTTAACATAGATAGTTTAAGTGGAGGATAAAGTCTTTTGGTGAAATATTATTGAATATAACTCTCAAAAAAAAGCATATGCAGCTTTTTTTGTATAAATTTAGATTGAGCTATTGACTGCTTTAGATGAAATGTAACATTTTCTATAATATTTCTTAGGAGACTCACAATATAGAGATGTAATTACTTTCATATCAATATTATGTAATTAATTATATTTTATAATCACTATCTACACTATCAAAATGAAGGAGTAGGCCCAGGGGTGCAAACAGTGGGAGGCTGGGTGGGCTTGTGATTGCACTATCCGCCCATGCCAGCGGTCGGTTGCCCGCATTTGGGTCAGTATGTGCCTGCTCTTCCTGAGATCTAGGAGATTCCTCTGCAGGAATTGCAACTGGTTGTGATTATTGAGACATACAGCTTCCTGTGGGCTGGTCAGGTGCACAAAGGTTGAGATCAAGTTTAGGACCTCGATCTTCCAGGGTGTCACTTACGCCGCAGATACCTCGTGTTTGCTTGATGCCTTCCTCAATCGAACAAATTCACGCAAATGAATGTTATTTATCAAACGAGTGTACATTGATAAGGAATGACTTTTCCGGACAGGGACGCCTGCACCTTCCCGCGACTCGAACGCGTTTTCTTTTTCAGTAATCAGTCTGTGCAAACATCCGGAGAGGCAATGGTATATGCCTTGTAACGTAACGCATTGGTGTGGGTGCCGGACAATGGAAGGACTGCTCTAAGAAGTGACGGTGAATGTTGAATTGGCGAAAACTTGATCGCTCGGTCCGACAGTGACGGTGAACAGTCCCGGCTCTACGACCCACTTGTTGTCCATAGACCAGAGACCAAACTCTGTGGCTGGGATGGTGAAATCGACCTTGGCCGAGGCTCCAGCGCTGTATAAACGAGTTAGGATGGCGGGCACAGAGAGAGACGGCCATTCCACTCACGCTAGTTCTACTTTGCTGAAACCGACCAGATTACGCACTGGAACCACGACGCTCGACAAAACATCGGTGACATAAATTTGCACAACCTCCTTGCCCGCGACCGTTCCCGTGTTCTTGACAGTAACACTGAGTTTAAGGGGTTCCCCTGCACCAAGATTCTGTTTAGCGAGGGTGAGACCGGAGTATGACCACGTTGTGTAGCTGAGACCGTGTCCGAACGACCAGAGAGGGACTGGAGAATCGAGGACGTATTGATGTCCAAAGTGTAACGAACCGTCATCCGCTATATAACCAGGGTCCAGCGGCCTTGATCCCTTGAGATAGTTGTAGAAAGCAGGCAAGGTTCCGACGGATCGTGGCCATGAAAGTGAAGTCTTGCCACTAGGGTTCACATCGCCGAACAACACCTCAGCGAGAGCGATACCCCCCAACTCTCCTGGATAGAATTGACTGACAACTGCATCGGCGTCTGTCAAATGACGTTAGCGTGAAACTCCATCCTCAAACGACCGGCTACTAACGCTCTGCGATCCATGGTTCAGCAACGGGTTTCCCGGAAACAAACACGACAACGGTAGGCTTTCCAGTGGCTTTGATCGCCTTTACCAATGGAAATTGAGCCCCCACGAGACCCAGGTCAGCAACATCGACATGCTCTCCAGTAGTCTGAATTGGGGGTCAGGTAAAAAATAAGTCGGGAGGTGAATCACTCACGGCATTGAGACCTTGCCAAAGTTCGTTTTGATCCCTCGACCATGTGCCAACGACAACGACAGCTACGTCCGAGTTTTGGGCGGCACTGACTGCCTCGGCAAAACCGGTCTCCTCGTGGGACCAGAGCTCACATCCTTTGGCGTAGTTGATCTTCACGCTAGTGGTGGCCAAAACCTTCTTGAAGCCGTCCAGAGGTGTCGTCCCCCATTTATCAGCACCGTGGAAGGTGTAATCACTGGAGTCATTGATGTGAGTCACATGTTGGCATAGAGGGTATATACATACCCAAAGATCACCTTGTTGGCCGATGGACCAATAAGTGCGACAGAGCGGATCGATTTGGAAATGGGGAGGGTTTTGCTTTTGTTGTCAAGAAGAACGATGGTCTCTCTTTCCATTTCAAGTAGTTTGGCCTTCGTTGAAGCTGAGCGGATCGTCTTCGCATAGTCTGCATATGGGTATGGGTCTAGGAGAATATCAATGACGAGATATTGGTGAGAGGTAAAAAACTTACTCTCGAAAAGTCCAAGTGAAAATTTGGCTCGTAGGATATATTCGACTGTCTTGTTGATGTATTTGATATCTACTTTGCCATTCTTGACCTGATCTGCAAGGTCCTAAGTTCGACTGTTGTGTTGTTGTAAAGCGAATATACACACCAACGAGAGTCAGGTAAGTGTAGGTTCCTCCACCCATTTCACCGCTATAGTTCTCAACCGCCAACTTGGCATCTTGTTCACGACCACTAGAGACTTGATGGAACGAATGAAGGAGATCGACAGCTCTAGTTGTGCGAATATGAGGCTATAGTCATGGATTTGCGATATGAACGAACCCAGCATCAGAAGTGACCCAGTAGCTAACCAAGAGTGCGATCAGTAATTATCACACGTCTACGGACGCTGAGCTTACTTGTAGCCAATCTGGTTCCGGAGCTGGGGATAGCTTTAGTTTAAGGTGACAATAATATTGCCATAAGACTCACAATATCGGTAAGGAGATCTGAAAGTCAAGGATGGTTATTAATGGCCTAGGATTGACGTGCCATGGACTCACGTTTATTTGAAACAGCAGGGCTGAAGACTATGAGCAAATGGCTATCCAAAGATGTGAAAACTCACATTCCGTCATAGCTCGAATAGGCCGTCATGATCGAGAGAGAGTCTTTGCAGGCTTTTGCGAAGGGACGGACATAAGTGGTTTGCAGCTCCCTTTCTCCGCCCGAAACTTGACCGAGATTCAAACCTCCTTGAGGGGACCCGAATGCAGCGAAATGTTTGCAGGTGGAAGCCATACGAGCCTTCGCAGTGCTGGAGGTGTTGCGACGAGCTCCAGACTGAAGACCAGTAACGAAAGCCTTGCCCATCTCGCCAGTTCTAATATTCTTCAATCGCAGCTCAAAGAGATTGAGAAAAGTACTTACAAGTATGGATCCTCGCCGAATCCTTCCTCAACTCTTCCGAACCGGAGTTCACGACCTAAATCCAGGACCGGTGCGAACAGGTGATTAACACCAACACCTTCGGCTTCATCTGAGATAGTTTTCGCTCCAGCTTGCAGTAAGTCACGGTTGAAAGAGCACGCCAGAGCCACAGGGCTGGGCCAGATGGTCCCGTTATTTGTAAAACCGTGCAGACCCTCGGATTGAATGAAGGCTGGAATACCGAGGCGACTCTTCTCTAGGAGATATTTTTGTCCGACAGTGACACCATAGCTACGGAGAAATAAGAGTGTAAGATTTCTCAGCCATCCATCAATGGTCCAAAACGTACACAAATTTCTCGAACGTCGAAGAATAACCAGCTATCAGCGAGAGTTCAGTAGCTACTTCCTAAAGGGGTGGTAAACATACCCCAGATTGAACCTCCCTTTAGGCGCATCATCTCCTCTAACCCGGTTTGGTTATGGGTGAGGGTATTATCGAGTGGGCTAAAAGGAATTCAGTATAGGAAGATGCATCACGGGGAGATCACCGACTCGGCGAAATTCATCCATCCTATCGAAATTTTAGACTCATGTCAACACCAACGGTAGC
>WSTP01000577.1:0-11197 GCA_019627735.1 Serendipita sp. 400
CGAACGTCGACATTCGATCTCAGACTCGCCGGTCTGTCTTTTCCAACCGACGACTTTGAGGCGTTCGAATGGTTCGTCTGGAGTATACGCTGACCATCCATGCCGGTAGAATGTGGGACGGTGGTTTCGGTAAGAGTGGTCGTTGTGGCAGACATTCGTAAATGTCGAAAACGCTGTTTGCTCTGCCCTGCCTTAGAGTTCTGTGCGCATGAAAGCGTGAATAACGACGACACTGTTGGATGACAGAACCTCACCAAGGAAAGGGGAATCAGAAAGTGGTGAAAGGGAAGGGGAAGAGTTACCTATAATCCACCTGTTGAAGGGTGAGTGGGGTTCCGTCATATATATACCCTCGCGCCAAGGCGCAGAAAAGTAGAACCGCAAATGTGGCCCGGGGACACGATTGTCCACGTATCAAACAACGTAAACGAGCGCTTTTGATTCTCGAGTGCCCATTACCGTCGGGTCCAAAGCTTGCCCGGATAAACTTCGGAACTTTGGTTCTCCACGAAAAGGACGGCCAGGCCACTCACTGGTGTTAGTGTTGCAGCTGTGCTATTGCCCCAGTCTCTAAGCGCACAAGAAAGGAGAGGAGAAGCGAAGGGTAAAAAGAATGAGCATCACGCGATGATATTACTAATGCTTCCATCGACCGTTCCAAATCCTGACAAAGACGATAAATGAAAGACTGAGAGAACCGCGGTTTGATCAAATATACTATATACAACACAGCTATGCGATTGGAAAAATAGGGTTCACCACAGAGATAGCCAAGCGGAGGGGGTGGCTGAAGATTGGAATCGAGTGATAGAAACACCCAAGAGACGTAACCTATAAAACAAAACAAAAAAGAGGAGAGCCATTAATGGAAAGATATCGGACAGATGCGGTTATTGAAAAGAAAAAGAAAGAGCCATAGATCGAAAAGGCTGAGAGGTGAAAGAGTAAAGCTGAGCACGAGTATTTGTCGATTTTTTCCCCCGTGTCTCAAGTTGAGTCGAACAAGAGACACTACTCTTCCATGGCCTCGGCTTCAGGTGCTCGTCCATGATAGTCCTCCGGTACCATGCCAAATGGGGGTTGCTGACTTCTAAACGGAGCGACCGCCCCAAACACCGGTCCTCCAGAGCTCACAATTGCCCTTCCTCGTCCAGCACCGGGCCCCCCAACCAGAGCACCACCTCGACCTCGAGGAAGCCCTCGTCCACGTCCATACGGAGGCTTATCCATCATGTCCTCCTCTTCCTCGTCATAATCATCGTCCATCACTCCATCTCCATCTGGACCGGCATCGTCCTCATCCTCGTCATCGTCCTCATCGTCCTCTTCCACATCTTCGCCCAGATCCAGTCCCTCATCCCATCGTGCGCTGCGATTCGCCGCTACAGCAGCAACTGCCGCAGCACGCTTGGGACGAGAGCGGACACCCGAACCTCCTTCTCCTTCTCCTTCAGCCAGACGCGCGACGTACGTATCACCATCACCTGCCAATTCATCTATCTCATTGTCGAGTTCAGAAGTAACCTTGCGACGTCGAGGCGTTGGTGGGAGCACTCCTTCCTTGCGGGGCTTGCGGATCTTCTGGGGCTTGTTTCTGCGGTGGTTAAGAAATCGTCAGCAATGAGACCAAACAAGAGAGCAGACGGCATACGAGCTGTCATTATGAATCTCTTGGTGACGCTTCAAGTGAGCAGGACGATGATAACGCATTCCACAATTCGGATAGTCGCATGCAAAAGGCTTGTCTCCAGTGTGTGTGCGTTGATGAAGGCGTAGATTCCGAGCAGTTGCAAAAGTACGACCACAGTTTTCAAAGTCGCACAGGAATTTCCTGATAAATAAGGTCAGACAAGGTCATCGACCAACAACGAACAAAGACCCACTTGGTCTCGGAATGAACAAGCTCGTGATTCCGGAGGTTGTAAAGCGAAGAACACGTCGTAGTGCACCCAGGAACCTTGCAAGGGTGAACTTCCCTATCATACCAAACCGCATCAGTAAACAGATGACCAAAGGAGAAGAAAATCCGCGTACTTGTTCGCCGCGTGGACCCGTCCATGACGGTCCAAGAGCCACTTTTGCTTAAACGCCTGGTCACATCCCTCTACTTGGCAGACATACGGTCTCGCCTCCACATGGGTCAACAGATGCTTGAGTAGATTCGTCTTCCTCTCAAACCTCCTCCCAAGGCACGAGGGATGTCCACAAACGCTCTCGCCGACCATCCAGGCCAACCTGGCATCTCGAATCGTCGCCGCCAATCCACCAGATACGAGAACGGGCGCTTGGAAAGCAGGCATGCCCAACGGATGCCAATACGACTGTTGATTCACCGACTCGGTCCATGTTGCCACTTGATCCGCTGGGTTTGTATTCGAAAGACCAACGGGCGCAAGTCCCGGTGCCATCAGCATGGCTGGATGGGGAAGCATCCCCGCACCACCCTGAGAATCGGGCGACATGGGATACCCAGGGATCTGCCCTGGTGAGACAGAATCACCATTCCCATCTGTGGGTCCCGTTCCAGGGAGCTGAGAGGGCATTGGGACGAGTTGCATCAGCGCCTGGGCGCGCGGATCGGGGAGACGACTAATTCGCTGGTTGCCCGCAGCTCCATTGGCGGACAAGCTACCCATCGCGTTGGGACCTTGCATTGGATGTGTATTGATCGGCGACTTATGAGAGCTACCGCTCATCGTACCACGGTGGCGTTTGTGCCCAGTCTCCCCAGGATGAATCCGGTGGTCGCCACTGAAGAATGGTGGAGTGGGCACATCTCTGTCAACATCACGGTCACCATTTTCCCCATCCAATTCTACACCGTTATCTTGCTCCTCATCTCCTTCGTTATCCCCTTCGTCGTTGTTCTCGTCTCCGTGATAACCAGCGAGGTGGTTGGGCAGAAGTGTCGGGTCAATACCGAACAGAGAAGCGTCATTGGCCCCCAGCTGGTTGAGAAACTGCTGGTGCATGGCCATTTCCGAGGCTGGGTGCATATTATCCGCTGACATTGCGTTAAAATTCCAATTAGGGACCGAAAGGCTCTGAGAGTATTGTTGGCTATTCGAGACAAGAACGATAATACGTTGAAATAGAGAGTTGCAAGAAGAGTTTTTGCAGGGAGCCTCTGGTTTACAGGGACGGCGCCGAATGGCAGGGTTTCAGAATGGAATAGACACTAGGCGGACGACTGGAAAGACGCAGAAAAGCGATGCATCAGCTTTTACATCAAATACCTGCGAGTAGAGGCTATAGGTACCTCGTATGGCGTAGCCCTTGAGTGCAAGAGGATCCTCAACACGGACAAAGCGTCTGGGAGCTGACAAAGGCACAAAGCGAAAGTAGCATTAGCCATGTTCGAAACGAACGGTCTCTCTCTCCTAATCACCTTGGTAATTTTTTCGTAATTCCCGTCAAGCGTTCGCAGCCAAATGGCCGGGGATGGTCAGGTTCAAAAGCGGAAACGATTACGAGGCGTTCTGGGCGCAAAAACCATGTTTGGCGTGGAGTGTCTGACAAAAGGGCGAGTTCAGGGATAGGATTTGGGTACGAAAGAGGAGTAAACTACACTTGGGCACCGAGTGGTATTCCTGCCTTCACCTGCACCAGGGTCCAGGTGGGTGGTTTTCGCCACCTGCGTATGTGAATTCCAAGCGAGACCCTGACCAGAAACCTCGTTTTATCTCGTCATGGTAATATAAGCGACATTGGGAACATTTTTACGTGGATTGTCGTAGACGGCCTCGAGCTCGGGGGTGTTCTCCTTCCGATCTGGCCTGTGGCCACTGTAGCAACAGCGCTGTACAACGCAATCCGAGACTTTATTTATACTTGCTTCAACACTCTATAGCTTGTAGTGAACTGGGAGATATGGTTTTCACCTAGTGCACAGGTCTTTGCAAAACATACATTGCATGGTTGGATGGTATCAAATCAAACTTAGACATGAGAGACGCGAAGATCCCTGATACTCTGCAACATTCTCACACCATTCGAATCGATTGAGCAGGGTACGCCAAATTCGGCGAGAATACACTCCCCATCTTCCCTCTCCACATGAAGCTTTTGCTCCCCTAATTTTTCGTGCCACCGCGTTACCTTGGGTAAGCTCTGCATCAAGAGCAGATCTACAACCCTCTTCTCCAGGAACCGAAGGGAAACCATCTCTGGGAATACCCTCTGTAAGATTGGGAACGCAGTGTTGTACATGGCAATGGGCAGTTGTCGACTGATGATTGTCAAGCCGACCTCTCTAACTGACCGTACACCCTTGATGTCAGTACCTAGCTCCTGCAACGCGGGGAATGTCGAATAGGATAGATCGACGATGACCTGCCGAAGGTTGGGGAAGAAGTGGGCCATCTCGACCAATTGGTCCAGGGGACACCATTCCATGTCGATCGTCGTAATCTTCGCCCCATGTGCGATAAGAAAGGTGTCGTCCAAATTGATCTTGGAGGGGCTACAGATGTGAAGCGAGCGGAGGGAAGGTAGCTCCTTGGGAGGGCTCAAGACGTCGTGATAAAGCCCGCTATCGGCGGTACCCATCATACGGAGTTTGTTAAAGGCGTTTGGGAGCATAGGCTCCAACTTTGACCTCCTGTTGAGACTGAAGACGATAGCGCCGAGATTGGGGAGGGTGCTGACGATCATCCGACTAAGTTCGAGATAAGACTTCTCTGGTTCGAAGATAGGGACGAAGAGGAGTTGGAGATTCTTGAGCGACGATAGGGGTGAGAGGAGTACATCTGGTGAGATCTGGCCCCAATTGCCACATCCGAGGAGGTAAGTCAGGTTGGGGAAAAAGGGAAGTAATTTGACTATTGTCTCTCCTTTCCTCTTCCACTGCGAACCTGCTTTGATACGTATATCCAACCGTTTCGTTCGTAAGCCGAGTTGTGGAGTGTACCCTTTCACAGCTTCGGCTGCATGCGATATCCGGAGTGTATCGAGGAGACGTTCGATAGCTTGCTGGCCTCTAAGTAGGATTGCACGATAGAGGAACTCGATTGCGAGAGGGTAAAATGCTCTACATACGCGAGTGAGAGCGAGATTGGTGGGAACAAGACCGGCGCGGGCGATTGCTACTTCTGGATTGCCTGGTCTGTCAAATATTGTACATGCATTCCCGTTGAGTTCCCCAGGAATGGTCGTGACCAGTTCGAAAACCCGCAGCCAAATCTCGGGTGGCAGTCTCATAGGCGGCGATGGAGACGGAGATGTTGTGCCATCCATCTCTTTCTGTAGACGTGATTGGAGTTGGTTGCTTGGAAAGTTTTAGTGATCAGAAAGAGCCTTAAGCTGTGATATTGATGACGGCTGAGAGAGAACAGCCGGCACGGTGGAGGTCTAGGTCAGAATAGAAGTCACGCTGCCACCTAAGCGTGGTTAGGCTACTTCGCACGAATGCCGTAGTATGTTGCGTTTTAGGTTTACGGTTATAATAATTAGCATTGGGAACATCAGAGAGACATAGTTCCTGGACATTACTCACCATCAGATTCAAGGTATGAGCTCGAGTTATTTGGTTGGGAGGGGAATATATCAGGCTTATGTAGCAGATAACCCGTACCTGTAGTAACTGATCACTCGAAATACGAGTAGAACCCGTCTACCACTTGAGTAGGGTCGGCCAATAGGAGGGAGGTGGTCAATCTAATCTTCGACAGAAGCACCTCAACCACTGCCAAGCAGTAGCGAGGCTATTAGCCTTTTGGACGTCCAGACACCTTAGAGATGACAAGCACCACTTGGAATCATGCCGGATGACGCGGAAGGTCTATCCCTCTGTGATCTGTTGGCGAAGCTGCTCGAGAGGTTTGGGTGGCTTTGACTGCTTCACTCGGTTACCCCGCGACGCTTATTCCGAATCGGGAGAGAAATTAAATGTGGCTGAGGTGGAGAGAGACAGCCGGTTTTGAGCAAAAGGCAACCAGACATACAAAAATGGAAAACTGATTGGTGGAAAGATGACAACACCTGATATTCCTATATTCCTCGATGCCCTGTCTCAGTTGGAGAGGTCCAGAGCGTAGTCCAGAGCGAGATGTAGCTGTAGGTCAAGGGTTCAGTGGCATCATCGAGCGATAAACTCGGCCTCTGTCCAAATCCTCGTATTAATCCTATGGAATAGATTCCGGAGTAGCAAATTCTAAAGAAAAGGGACGAATGAAGAGGCCCACCCACAGCACGGTAGATGTTATTTGGTATTCTAAAACAACCTTTTGCCTCCATAACCGCCCTCCCTCTCGAATGGATTAGGTCTCAGCACACTTCCCGGCCTTATCTTGATTCGGCACGATATATAACAAGTCGCTGAGATCAAGAGCAAGTCTCCTACTTGAGCTAGCATAGAAGGGGCAGTTTTTCTTGCCCTCACTCGCCAATGGAATCTACCAATTCGACTATAGCTGTTCACCCCACCTTCGTTCCCTCTGTCATCATTCTTGCTCCATGGGGAAGATGGTATGTTGACGGTGCTCCTTTACAAATCGGACCATGGATCCTTGGTACATGCGCTGAGCTGTTCCTCCAAGGTGAGTGTCGTAACACTGGCAAGACTCTTCCTCTATGACGTTAACCACTCCCCCGATAACCTTTCAAGGGATCTTGGTAACGCAAACTGCGAGCTTTCTTAGTTATAAAGACCCCAGAGGGCAATCGAAGAGATTCGTCTGGCTCGTCGTTATTCTCAATATGCTATGCCTTATCAAGACGACTCAGAATATCAAGATCGTATGGACCACAATGATCACTAACTATGCGAATCCCGACTCTTCATTGGTTCTCCTCGGCGTGGAATGGTCCCATTACACCACGGGCTTTTCTGTGGGTAATATTCATCGATGTTGAAAGGAAGGCATAGGCTCACCCAGCGAATAGACTGCTGTCATTGCCGTCTACGTCCAGGGCTTCTTCGTCTATAGATACTACTTACTTACAAAGCGGTGGTATTTGTGTATTTTTATGTTGCTCTGTATGACCGTCTCGCTGGTAGCGGCAGTTTTTGTCGTGGGTACTCCTTCCCTTGTGGCTCCTCATACGACACTCTAACTAACCGAATCGCCGCTCCATAGGTCTACTATATGCCAAAGATTCTTCATACAACTATTCGAATGTGGTGTACGTCTGCGTCGAGTAGACCGAAAGCCGTACAGACGCTGAACTGCACTCCGTACAGCCCTCGTCCATTTCGTGTCCGCAATCGTCGTGGATATACTCATTACTTCTTGTACGGCGTGGCATCTCCAGAGGAGGAAGTCGGTCATTCGATCGTGCGTATTACACCTTTATAACGCCTTGCCTAGAAAGCTAATGCTATTAATTAGTACTGCTGAGCTTATTGATCGTTTGACACGCTTGGTCTGGCAAACGGCCTTACCACCGGCCATTTGTGTCATCATAAACGCTGTCGTACTGGAGTCGCGACCAATCGAACTCACGTACGTCCCTCTGGATCATATTTTACTTCGATGTCTCCTGAACATCTTTTCTGATAGACATATGATATTCAATCTCATCCTCCCGAAGCTCTACGCCGTTTCGCTGTTGTATACGCTCAACTCCCGCAACGACATTCGGTCTGAACAGGATAGCGCGGGTACGACTGGATACAATATCACCGCTAGTAACCGGAGAGGAGCAATACTATCTGGTACCACGAGTTTTGCGAGCGTTAACGCTGTTAGTGGTGGCAGCATGACAAGTCCCGAAGCCGGTGGGGACCGACCTGTACTTTCTGGATTTGAGTTCGACAAGGAAGTGGGTTTGGAGCTGAGAATGAGCGCCTCTCCTCTTTTTGAATGAGGATGTTCCAGAACTGATGATGGAGCGTTTAGCTCAATGCACTGGAAAGGACGAAGAGAGGCATATTCGATATCAAACATAGACTTGATGCTCGACGGGAAGTATTATCTCAAGGCGAACAGATAGAGTAGAAGAGATAGGACGAATCAGGCTGCATATACCTCTCGCCCAGCTCGTCAAGAGGAGCCTAGTACGGGATGACGAATATCTGACCTTTCGGACTTCTTTCGGCCTCTTCTTCTCTTACCATATAGCCTCGTTCCATATCATTATTGGGATCAGATTCATGGATACTTCTCTAGTACTCTCAGAGTGGCGAGGAAGGGGAAAAGGTCTCCCATCAGCCGATGTGTTTCCAGTGTATTCGTGGTTCTGTTTTCCTTGTACGACATAATTATAAAGTGTATAAATGCATTAACGTGTTCACGTTTCAGGTAATGCTGTTAGCCGCTTGCCGCCTTGATCACATGTATAAGCATACGATATGCCGGGCTCGTCCGTAGTAACACGAATGAACAAGAGCTCGTTCTTTCCGACTACGATCAACCGGTCCCCACTTCCAGGTAGAAAGCTCCCAAAGTTATTCGGTTCGGGAGAGGGGGCATTATATCGGGTTCACGTAACGGATGACCTGTACCTATAATCACTGGATATTTGAAACACTAGTAGGATTACTCAGCGTTTTCTACAACCCGAGAGACCTATCAATGGGCACTGGGAGGTAGGTGGTCGATCTAACCTCAGACGCAACGGGAGTACGTCAACCTATAGCCAATCAATAGCGAACCTAGTAACCCTTTGCATGCCTAAATATAACGAGAACTACTTGGAATCAGCCGGGCGATACGGAACTGCTAGCTGTCTTGTCAGCAACGCGTAAACTCGAGAGGTCTAGGTGACTCTGACCTCCTCACTCGGTCACATCGTGACGGTCATTCGAGGAGAGGAATAAAAAGATGGCTGAGTAGAGAGAGACGGACGGCTTCAACCAAATGGCAACCGGACATTTGGACGAACGAAAAAAACAAGGAAAACTATGGAAGGAAAAATGACAATCCTTCATATTCCAATAACCTTCGACTCCCTGTCGCATTTGGAGAGGTCCAGGGTGTAGTCCAGGGAGATTTCACTGGCGTCAAGCGAGGTGCGAGGCCTATCATCACGGGTACGCCTCTCTGCGTCTATTTATGGCTACCAGTCCATCTATGATATGGAATTAAGCCATTAATGATGTAGGTGTAGGCCAAAGAGTTCAATGGCATCGGTGAGCGACAAACTCGGTCTCTGTCCAAATCTTCGTCCTGACAGATAATCCATGAAATGGCTCCTAGGGCAGGAAAGGTTAAAAAAAGGGGACCAATGACGAGGCTCCTACAACACGGCCACTCCGGTAATTGCTGTTCGGTATTCTAAAAACAACATAAACGCCTTCATCCCTCGAACGGACTGCTTGTCAGTAAAACCTCCGGTGCTATCTTGAACCCCTACGATATATACCAGGATACAGGGGGCACGACAGGCCTCCTCCTTGAGCTAGGATACGAATTCTGACAAAGAATCCGTCCGGAGGGCATTCTTTCCTGCTCACATTCGTCAATGGAATCTACCAATTCGACCATAACGGAATATGTTCCTTCCGTTATCATCCTTGCCCCTTGGGTTATCTGGTATGTCGAGGGTGCGGCCCTACAAATTGGACCATGGTTCATTGGTACATGCGTAGAACTGTTCCTCCAAGGTAGGCATGGCGGCGATGCAAAGATTCTCTTGTTCGACGACGATGACGTTGACCACTGTTTCAATCACCGTTCTAGGGATTTTGATGATGCAAACTGCAGACTTCTTTAGTTACAAGGACCCTAGAGGACAGTCGAAGCGATTCGTCTGGCTCGTCCTTGTCCTCAATGTGTTATGCCTTATCAAGACGGCTCAGAATATCAAGATTGTGTGGGCCACGATGATAGCCAACTATGCAAATCCCGATGTCTCATTAATGTTGATTGGCGTGGACTGGAGCCATTATAGTGCAGGGCTTTCTGTAGGTGACATCCACCGAGGTTGACAGGAAGGGTCTCATCTAGTTTCGTAGACTGCTATTATTGCCGTCTATGTCCAGGCATTCTTCATCTATCGATACTACCTGCTAACGGAGCGATGGTATATCTGCGTTTTCATGTTGCTCTGCACGACTGTCTCGTTGGTAGCGGCGGTTCTGGTGGTGGGTCTCCCTTGTCCCTGGTAGATCGTCGTACGAGACTCAATCTGATGAAAACGTCACTCTAGACCTACTATATGCCAAAGATTCTTCACGCAAAGATTCGAATGTGGTGTATGTCTGTTTTGAGTAGACCGAAACCCATACAAATGCTGAGCTCTGCACTTTATAGCCCTCGTCCATTTCGTATCCGCTATCGTCGTCGATACTCTGATTACATCCTGCACGGCGTGGCATCTCCAGAGGAGGAAGTCGGCCGTTCAATCGTGCGTGTACCGACTTTTATGGCGCCCACGCAGAAAGCTAATGCTACTGTTTAGCACTACTGAACTTATCGATCGTTTGACTCGTTTAGTCTGGCAAACGGCCTTGCCGCCTACCATTTGTGTCATTATCAATGCAGTCGTACTCGAGTCGCGACCAATCGAACTCACGTATGTCCCTCTGAATCACAATTCGCTTTCGATATCCCCTGACTTTCTTTTTTCTTCTAATAGGCATATGACTTTCAATATCATTCTCCCGAAACTCTATGCCATTTCGCTGTTGTACACGCTCAACTCGCGCAACGACATTCGCTCAGAACAGGAAAGCGCGGGTACGACTGGATACTATATCACCACTGATAATCGAAGAGGAACTATGCTTTCTGGATCGACGAATTTCACGAGCGGTGCCGATGTCAGTAGCGGCAGTGGTGTGACGAGTCTCAAAGTCGGTGAGGACCGACAGGCACTTTCAGGGTTTGGGTTTGACAAGGAAACAGACTTGGAGGTGAGTATTTGTGCTCCTTATCCCTTTTAGACGGGATGTTTTGAAGCTGATGATGGTGGACTTAGCTCAATAGGTTGGAAGCGACCAAGAGGGTTACGTTCGATTTCAAGCAGGATTTGGTACCCAACCGGAAGTAGTCTATCACGGCAGTGTTATAGAGGAGAGATCGAAGTTGAGTCATGCTGCTGATACCTCTTGACCAGAGGTCCTGTCAAGGGGTGGGAGCTTCACACTGGGACGATTGACGTCTGGCTATTTCAGCGTTCATTCCTCTCTTATTCAGTCATTTTTGGCTGTATATTACTCTTAGGGTCACCTGTACAATACTTTCGGAGTGGACGATCGGAGAGGGGTACTCCTTTCAGACGAGGAGCTAGGAGATGGGGTTCCGGTGTATTCATT
>WSTP01000058.1:3164-15372 GCA_019627735.1 Serendipita sp. 400
TGCGTGTTTAACTACTGTCGTCATAAAATAACCGACGTCGCTAACGGCGTGTTAGCAGCTATGAGCAATGCTCATTTACCCTTGGTGTATCACATTCTGTTTATTTGTTTTATCCGTATCATATCTCATGATAATGACCTTTGAGTTTATTCCCAAAGTCAGGATAACATTGCATAAAAAACTGGCGATCTTCCCGAATAAACCGAGGGTTGGAACCCCTTTAGAACTTATAAACGGCGCCACCTATACATTAATTCAGCCACTTCCTGCTTTATCCCATCCCGTTTTATGTACGCACCCGGTGCAACGTAAGCCTGGTTGGCTGCATCACCTTGGTAAGGACTAGTTCGAGCTGTCAGCCAAGAGTCCCTAGATGTTTGATATTCTTACTTGAAGAGAATGCCAGGGTCATTTTGCTTATATGCACCAGGGAAGGCGAGTCCACTCGGGGACACTGAACCACCACCAGTGACTAAAAACAAATCAGTCAACCTGGAATCCCTCGAGAAACGACGATGCCCAACTCACCAGTCAAGTGAACTAACAATTGATCAACATTGTTAGTGTCGGAAACCGATAACTATGAAATATACGTACTGCAAACCGGACTAGATGATTTATTGGTTAGATAAACCAACAA
Source organism: Serendipita sp. 400 (assembly GCA_019627735.1). Taxonomy (NCBI): domain Eukaryota; kingdom Fungi; phylum Basidiomycota; class Agaricomycetes; order Sebacinales; family Serendipitaceae; genus Serendipita; species Serendipita sp. 400. The sequence continues at coordinate 3,805 of WSTP01000058.1, forward strand.
TAGGGACTGCCATGTAACTCACTAGAATTGAGCACCGTTAAGAGAAGTAGCGCCATGCAATGCCAGGTTTTCACTACGTGGTATGATTAGAGGGCTTCCTAGAGCCGATAGATTGTAACGAACTGTCGAAGGAGATAGTTGCCGGCGGCTAATTTGGAAGGGATGGTGACAGCCGCGGTAAAATTGTTTGCAACAAGCTGTCGGAATACCGGTTAGTTTATTCAAACTGTGTATATCGGGATGAGGATGCTGTACTCTTTGGTTTCCCCATTTGCCACCGGAATAAGTGTCTTGAGATATCTGAAGCATTATAGAACCATCAGATACTTTGTACAATAAACACGGAACCATACTTTGAACCAAGGTGATCCAGAGTCGCCACGGAAGGTTGAGCAACTCCCTGAGCATTTAGCCATGTAGTTCATAACGGCTATGGGTTCATGAGGAATTAGGTCTGAGGCTAAAACAAATTACGCACGCTAGATTTGATGTCAGTAGATAGTTTACGCGTGTATATATTACGTACTCCGTAATGCCCATCTGGCCATGTGTTCCAGTGAACGTATACTGTGGCCCCAGCAGCAACAGAAAGAGTTCCTCCCGCAGGAAGATATTCGTTACCAATAGAGCAGGTGATGCGAGAAGAAGTCACATCGGAGATGAATCCAGAATCGTTGGGAGTACGTCGAACAGGACGAAGGGGCTGTTGGAATACAGTTAACTCAAGCGAGCCTGTGCGGCCATGGTAGAGTACTGACGGCAGGGCTTGTATAAGGGTCTTTAGTGACATCCCAGCCTGCGTACCAGTTACTTCCGATCTGAATTTGGGGCACATAGCCGTGACCGACGACTTGCGTGGCTGCGAGAGCAAGAACTGCTAGAACACGAATCATTTCGAGGAATAATCCCGAGACAAGTTCAGAATGGTGGCTCTTGGGGACCTTCTTATACGGACGCGGTGGAGCCTCTACTATTGCCCAAAGTTCTTGCGATGCCGGACTTGGCTACTCACTAATTGGTCGCCAAGTGATACCCTAGATGGTCCGAAGACTAGGTAGATTACTTCTACAGAGTAAAGAAGGTTGATGATAGTCATGCTTATGGGTTTGTTGCCGACGATGTGCCGTCTCGTACATACGACAATGCAAGCCCGGGAGTTGACGTGATAGCTGAGGAAAACATGAATACAGAACTTCCCGAAATAATGGAGTATCTTGGTGATAGCGTCGTTCTGCGAGAAGCGGGCCGGGGGTTACTCGCCTAGAACGTTGATTGGTTCGTTGCTTTTGGACCCACCAAAACACACAGGACGGTGTGTCAAAGTCACAAAATTTTATATTCAAAATAGCAGAGTGAAACTGGTTTGTTATGAACACTGGAGAGCGTTGAGAGGGTCCAAGGTTGATCACCACCTTCGCCCTGCCTACACCATCTGCGATGTCAGTGGTTCAAAGGTGGCTGAGAGAAGCATCTCAACCGTATTTACACGCCAACCTGGTCTATAACGATGTCGATAGCGCTCTAGAGTCCCACCCGTCAGTGCGACCAAAGACAGACGTGTATAGTAAGCCGTGGTTGGAGCAATTCACACTCAATTTTGACCGCCTGGTTAGCATATGACGACGGTCGTACCGAATTGTTGCTCTGTGTTCACGGTCTTCTGCCGATCTCGTTTCGTGGCGCCTCGTATAACATCCCTATCTCTGTTTGGCTTCCTCAAGAGTATCCCAAGGCTGTACCTATCGTATATGTTGTTCCTACAAGTGATATGCTTGTTAGAGCAAGCAAGTCTGTGGACCCAAGTGGAAGATGCAACTTCCCATACATGGAGAATTGGGAACGAAAGAGCGAAGTACGCATTTGTAAGCTCTACAAGCTTCAACTGATATTGTTTACTAGACATGTAACCTGAGGGAACTTCTCGACATTATGCAAGAACATTTTTCTCGCGAACCACCGTTGTATGCCAAGCCGCGACAAACCACCGCAAGAGTAACGCCACAAGCTACTCAATCTACTCCTACCCCAATATCTTCATCATCCAGCCCGCCACCTCCCCCAAGGCCAGGTCCTCGATATGTAGAAGGCGGTTCCTCAGAGCCACGAAGAACAGATACATCGAGTTTTGGATCGCCATCCTATCGTCCTCCACCTCCTCTTCCCACTCAAGCAACGAGTTCTTCACCTGCCCCGCCTAGAGCTTTATCTCCTACTCAGTATCAGTCGCATCATAGGGGCACTCCAAACCAACCACCTTCTCGACCCATGTCCGTTATTTCACCCGCACAAACAGGACAGTCATGGACACCGGGGCATGTCTCACATCAGTCACTACCATCCTTTTCGCCACCGCCACCACCATCTCAGGGTCTCTTCCAAACGCCTCAACCACAGCCCACTCCGCAATGGCATTCGGGTACCGGTGGGACTCCATCTCCTCAACAGTACATTCAGACACCGTATCAGCACCCAGTACCTATGGCAACATCGCCTCCTCCCCCACCACCTCCGCAGGTGATACCACAAGCGATTACACCCTTAGCTCCTCAGCCACCGGCTCCAGCTCCTATCAGAAATTTAATGGACGAAGAAGAAATGCTGCAGGAAATACCCAAGTATCATTCATCTCCACCGCCTCCCGTCGTGACAGCGGCTCCACCAAGACCAATGAATCCCCAATTACTCGCTTTGCATGCACAACTTCACCAGAAGTTTACTGCAGAGTTCAACTCATTCACGGCGTCAATTACAAGAGAGGCAGAAGGACCACGGGCAGCACAAACCGACCTATTGGCAGGAGAGCCTGCCATCAAGGATGAAATGGCTCGATTAGAGTCAGTCAGGAATGTGTGTAGAACTGTGGCAAGCCGGTTGGGTGCTACTGCCAACGCTGCAGAACTTGCGGTGGCAGAATTGAAGCGAAAGGGTGACCCCGAGGTGGATGAAATCGTATGCGCAACCTCAATTGTTCATAACCAGTAAGTATTTTCTCGTTCCTGCTTTGCAGGACAGTCACTGACTCGTACGTTAAAGGCTCATCAACTTGATTGCGGAGGACCATGCAATTGAAGACACGATCTATCACCTCCATCGAGCACTTAACGAAGGGAGGTTGGAGCTGGACAAATTCTTGAAGGTATGGGGGATTCACGAGTTTTTGTCGATGTCTCACGAGCTTGGCAGACAACGACCCGCCTTGCTGAAGAGCAATTCATGAAGCGGGCCTTGATCGAGAGAATAACATCACAGCTACCAATGGGATTACGGATGATTTAGTTGTAGGTTCGGCAGAAGGTATATGGACACAAAGCTACTGGTGTGTCCCTTTGCATCGGATCTGTAATTATATTCAATGTATCCTCGTTTCTATCAGCTCCTGGAACGAAGTGAAAGGACATGGTAGTGTCCCAAGGACTTCGCAACGTTCGTTGAAGCAATGGAAAGCAGATCTGCAGACTCGAAATGCACGTGTCCTCTGTAGAAAGCGTGTCGCTGTGTGAGAGTTTTCAGGTAGAGGTAGTCAGCGTTACGCATGGCTCAAATTCAAGCTACAGTTGCATAAGGGAAGTTTTGGGACTCCTGTTGGAGGTACGAGTAATAATCACCAACGGGAAATTAAGCACATACTCTCAGCTCGTCCAGTCGTGCCCCTGCTGCCGTTATTTGTTTATCCATTAATTGAAAAAGGGTCCTTGTCCTTTGGAGGAGACACAGGGCTGTATATACTTCTCGTCAAAGTGCGCCTGTGGCCGCGCCAGTGGGCCAGCCACCCCGCCTCAACCAAATATTATTTTAAATTCCAACTAGGGGCATTACGATTGAGATATATGTCGAAACCTAAGCGATGAATTTCCATTTGCTGAGTTCTACAGTTTGGTTACCTACAGGGGTCCACAATACTACTCTTAGTATGTAGAACATCCCGACGTGCAGGTCGAAACCCTTCTCAAGTGACAGAAATTGGACAAATTGCGATTATGATCCCCGGAGGTTCGTAATCATGGATCGAATCCTAACTTGCAAAACCATTGCCAACATTTGGCTGTCTTGCAGAACAAACGAACGAGACGTCACATATTTCAGTGAATAAATTAGCGGTTGGGACCGACTATTCCTTGGGAATAAAAACGTGTACGTTGTGTTGACCTGGATGGGCCTTATCGTCTTCCAAAGCCTCGTGCAACTTTTCAACATCCTTCTCTCTCCTCTTCTGCTTGCCCCGTAACCCTACCATGGTTATGGCCGCAGCAGTAGCGATTGTTGTGCCGTTAAAAATAAGGGCTTGGGTCATATTATATGGGGGTTTCGCATCCGGTCCCGCTCGAAGATGGTCCTCAATTAAAATCCAGAAAAAGCCGACAAAGTTGACGCTGAAGAGAAGGTTTAAGCGATCAGGATATGGAGTGACTGAAAATGAAGGAGTCATACTTAAGCCATAGTAAGCCGCAGGAGGCTTCTGCATTTCTGGTGACTTCCGCGGCAAGTTCGAGCCCGACAGGTAACAGGAGGAAGGAGCATATGCCAACGATCGCCATGACCGCAAAGATACCACCATCATTGGCGGGTTTCACATTCCATATTTGTGCCACCCAGCATGCTGAGATGATAGGTAAGAGAATCCGTACTGCCCATTGGATCTTTCCGCCAAAGAGTCGACCAATAAGCGGAGCACCGGTCACTGCAGCAACAATACCAGCAAGGAGAATGGTTGCGTCGAATAGTCCAACTAGAAACAGTCAGGGCTTGAGTTTCATACAGGGACAAGGTTTGTGGAGTTGCTTTACCTCTAGTTTGCGCATATCCATAGGGGCCATACTATGAAAGATATTTGAGTAAATAGGATATGATAAAATGGAAATGTCTCACGGTTTGATTACCGAAATTCGACCAGGCAGCTGTGGCAGCACAGATAATGCCAAAGACCATGTATATAAGTCCAAAATCAATACGATCGCGAAGATCCATATATTGCGGGCTGTCGATGGGCTCCTTTCCTGCCAGAGCACGAAGCAAGCTCTTCATACCCGGGTTGACAGTGTTGCCGGCGAATGTCGGAGGTGTTGGTGGGCGTTCCTGCAAGAGGAAGCCGAAAGGGAAAACCGCTGTGGCAATGAACGCTCCAATGAGAATCTAATCGGCCATCAGTTAGAAGAAGGTGAAAGACGTGATAGGCAACATACGGCCCACTTGGTATTTGCTTGCGGAAGAATAAGGGATGCGATGGCGCCCCCCAAGGGGTTTGCTAGATGGACAATGAGATACAAGGTATGCGAGGCCTGTTGTACGTACAGATATTGGTTAACATGGTAGCAACAACCCGACCTCGTAAATCGAACCAGAGCTCTGAATATCGGACAGTGTTGATTTGGCAGCAGCCTTGCGCAAAAGCAACAAACACTTGAGCGATCATCATCAAGGCGAATTTTCCATTGGCATTGAGACTCGGCGCAATAGCAGCCGCCCGTATCCAATTCGCCAAGAGAAGGTTGACACCCCCCAGCAGCACCTTGGCGAGAGTCAGGGCGATATATAAAGTAGACAGGAGTGTTTTTCTTACAATCTTTTTAAGGCCCAATTTCTTTGTGAGATGGACGGTCAAGAACGTCACGGGAATATAAACCAGGTTCACGATGTTACTGCAGCCGAAATATCAGGGGCTGGAAACGACACTCCTCTATGTCAACGAACCTTGTCCAATTGAGTCTAGTTAGCGAAATGCCCCATTCGTCGTGCACTGGATGAGAGCTACATGAGTTCCCGTTGTATTAGGTGTTGAATAAACAAACCAGACCTAAGAAATCATCATTAAATCAGGCGATAATAGGTATAATAGATGTAGTCTCACGTCGTTATTGGGCCAAAAAATTGACCATTCATGCCTGAAATAACATTGTAAAGAACCTGGCATTGGAGGATGATTTATGAGCATTATTTTCCAGCGAGATATGAACCGTTAATGGCTCACGAGGGTGATTATACCGAGCCAGCGCCGTTTGTAGAGTTTGTAAACTACGGGTGTGGAAAGCTGCTCGAGGTCGGCAACCGGACTGGCCTCTGGCGATTCCAGCGCGTCGACCGTCTTCTTGTCCGAAGACTCTTGCTCCATGCTGCCAGAATGCGACATGAACAAAGTCTTTGGAGGAGGAGATGGGAGAGGCCAAGAGTGGTTGGTGCCGTTGCGATCGTTTCGGCCAATCTAAGCTCAACCTCTTCGACTTCGATCGCTTCGTGCTCAGTGTCCAGTATCGGTACCCATGCTGCTCCAGGCGTCTGAGGCCGCCTCTCTCAAGGTGCCTTTACACCTTTCTTCATGATCAAACACGGGGAATCCTCTGGGAATGTATTCGCCGCTGAAAAGAATTCGTATTTCAGCCTTGCCGGGAAGTTCGGATTGAACGTAAAAGGCTCAAGTTTTAAACGCAAATTGTTATGGTTGGGAGAAGCGAGGTCAAAGTTTGCGTTTACTGGGACAAGCTGGCTTAGTGAACTTCATGGCGGGAGGTAGAAATCACGTATTCCAATAGTATCTGTGCTTGTAAACCTGGGTTGTTGATTACACCTGCAAGTGACAAGAAGAAAGTCGAATCACCACTTGGTCTCATCTCTCTCCCAAGGCTCATCGTTACAGATGCCACCAAAGGCTAGAAACCAGAAGAGTTGGATTTATCTTCTTCTGGAGTGTACATGTATGAACTCTACTATATTCCACAGGTACTCGTCATGTCGCCGGTGCAGATGAACTTCAACCTGCAAAGACGACAAAAGGAATACCAAAGCAAACCAAAGCACGCGTTAATGAACCGAAAGAGTCCAAATCCAGGCGCAGCGCACGGGATGACGATGATTCAATTGTTGAAGTCGACGAGGACGAGGATGAGGACGCCATGGGCAGTCAAGACGTAAAAAGGTGAGCGTCACTAACACAGAATTCGGAGTTAAAGTTAATAACGCGAATAGTACAACCGCGATTCGCAAGCTGATTGCGAACCAGTTCTCCAGTAGAGGCGTTCCTTGAGCCAGCCTCGTCACGTGCTTGCTGAAGCCAGTCCCAGAAAATGACAGTAAGGCAAATGCAAAGATGAATGAACTACAAAATTCCATTGCTGGTATGTTCGCTGACGCGCGACTCGCATCCGAGGACAGAAAAAGAGAGTGTGGCCAGTACCTGTAAGCATAGCAGAGGTCGGACGGAAGCAAAAGTCTAATTAGTAGAGAGGAGATGGTGCTTGATATAGAAGCAGGCTTGCAGGCACGGATTGATCCTGACATAGAGGAAATTTTGCAAGCGCTCGAGAGCCGTAATGTGGGTTTGAGCAGTGCTCTGCGAAACACGCTAATCTCCCTGCAGAAATGCGTTATGGAGCTCGGCATGCAAGATAAGCCCCTGTATGGACAAATCAAGCAGCAAATGGAGGCAGCGGTTGCGGAAACCACAGGGTCTTGTCAGTTTCCATCATTACACGGTTCTGATGGGCGTGAACCTGATCTTCCGTCAACCTGGTATATGCTAGTGAACGAGCACGAACAACTCCGCATCCGCTCACGCAAGCGACTCTTGAAGTATGCGAAGAGGGATTATAGATTGGCGACGGAGAGGCAAAAGGTTCGAGACTCATCAGGGATCCGATGATCGCGGGAAATGTTTTGAAGGGACTGATCATCTATCAGCTTGCCACAGATGCACAGGCCTACATCAAACACTATAAGCGGCTGATAGTACTCTGAAGGTTTAGAGGGCGCTGGACGGAGTTTGGAGTCACAGCCTAGCCATTTTGTGACATAGCCGCATTCAAATAACAGGCATCGTCGGCGCAAATAATGGGGACTTCTGATCCGCGTTAGAGACTCTAGCAACACGACAGGGCGGAGCAACCCCGGCACGGATACGAGCATGGAGGACTTTAGAGGACGCTCGTAGCAGTCTGAGCGAGTTATAACTACCAACTAGACAGAGCAGAGAGGTTTAGGAAAGCCCAGTTCGGCTGGAGGCACTCGGCAGCAGTCTTCATCAACCAATGGACGCTTTCGGAATGGGTGTTGCCAAATTCGGACGCCCATGTCCAACAAGACTTCCTTCGCTAGGTACGCCTTGAATGACACGAATGGCAACTCATGTGCCACGTTCTTTCCGCGTGTGTATAATAAAGGGTAAGCATCTCTCTGTATCTGGGGCTCACCTCCCTCATTTCCCCCCCTCGACTTGCCATGTCACTACCTCTCCTAATTGCTGCCGCCATCCCGCTCTGCATCGTCGGGCTCGTCATCAAGACATGGTGGGATCGTCGTTTTCTCTTGAAGAATGTACCTGCACCAGTGCGTATCATCCTTGTTCGTCAATGCCTGAGCCTAAAACTGGTTATAGGCCAATCCCTCACTTATCTGGGGCCACGAAAAGACAGAGTGGGAGGACAACTCGGGTTGGCAATGGCGTGCATGGTTCAAGGAATGCGGGAAAGCGTTCAAACTCAAGGCCGCTTGGGGACATCCTGATATCGTAGGTCTTTACATCCAAGGATCATGTAGACGATGCTCATACCCCTCCCTTCCATTCAGCTTGTCGTCGGTGACACCGTTGCACTGTCTCACATCTATGCAAAGGTGAGTTAATTATCCGCGGCGCGGGGGGTGTGAGAATAATATTTTTGTTTCCAGAATACATACAACTATCCCCATTCTCCAGTTTTCATCCCTCTGATCGAAAGGTTGGTTTTGAAGCATATGAATACGGTTCCCACGCCCTTACATTTCCGATAGATTGACGGGTCGCGGACTGATTTGGGTTGAAGGTGAAAGGGCACACAAAAAGGTGGGTTCCACCTATCGATACGACACTTCTCGTATTCACACTCAGGCAAATCTGTCCAGATGCGCGCCCTCGTCGCACCAGCCTTTTCAGCGGATAATGTCCGCAAAATGGGATCTGATATCTATCAAGTCGCCCATAGTCTCCAGAACAAACTGTCGAATGAAATCATGGGTAACGGCGGTTCTTCGGTGGTGAATGCCTTCGAATTGACAGCGCCAGCCACTCTTGATGTGATTGGCCGTGTCGCGTTTGGCCATGATTTCAATACTATCGGCAACAGCGCAGAGGGCATCAAGATTACCACTGGTTGGAAAGAACAGAATGAGATGGGCCAAGAGCAAGCCGGTTTTACTGCTCTCCTTGTTCTTCGCCTCTTCCCTTGGATCACCTCTTTGCCGCTCGAAGCCATTCAAGCTCAAGGAGCTGTCGCTAACCGCATCCGCGAACTAGCAAAGGGTATTGTCTCCAATGGAGAGATTGACGAGAAAGGCGGCAAGGACTTGATGTCCATTCTCTGTACGTCTTTTCGAGTCACCTCTTGGACACCCCATTAACATACCTTTCCACAGTGCGCGCCAATGGTCAACAGGATCCCGCTAAGCGTGTCGATTTGGCTGAGATCTACGACCATATTGTTACCTTCATCGTTGCTGGACACGAGACTACAGCTGGTGCTACTGCCTTCTCTCTCTGGACCCTAGGACAGAACCCAGATATCCAGACCGCTTTGAGGGACGAACTTCTTTCTTTCCCAGGAGAACCCACCTACGACGATTTCGCCAACCCTGATACATTCCCACTCTTGGATGCCGTCTGCAAGGAAAAGTAAGTTCTGAATCTGGTGTTATAATACGACTGATTATTGATGATTAATTTCTACAGTCTCCGCATGTTCCCTGCCTCTGCTCGCAATGAAAAGGTTGCGGCTGAAGATGATATTCTCCCACTTCGTGAACCCATCAGAGGTGCAGATGGCTGCTGGATGAACAGCATCCCCGTGAAGAAAGGACAAGTCATTCATATCCCTTCTATCGGTATCAACCGCGATGAAGACGTCTGGGGGGACGCCGATGTTTTCCGCCCAAGCCGATGGCTTGTCGGACGTCCGGGATGCGAGAAGTACTGCAAGCCAGGTGATCAAGGCCTGAAGCCTGCCGACGAGATGTGCGGCGGATGGGCTGGCATTTTCTCTTTCTCTGAAGGTCCCCGAGCCTGCGTCGGCATGCGCCTTGCTCTCTTCGAGTACAAGGTACTCATCTACACCCTCGTCAAGAACTTTGTGTTCGAGGACACGGGTGTGAATGTTATGCTCAGATTCGGGGCCACACTCGCACCCCGCGTCGTCGGCCAAGAGTCCGATGGCATCAAGCTTCCCGTCAAAATCAGTCTTGCTTAAAAGGAGACAGTGCGCTCCTCTTCACGATCCTTTTCTTCCTTTGGTTTCAAATCTTCCTATTTAGTCCCTCATTGTACGCTTGCATCCCATCCTATCCTATCCCTTATCCCTCTATTTAAACCCCCCCTGTCACGACCCCCCATCCGATACCTCCTTGCGGCAACGCATCATATATGTACGTAGGTTACAATTGACATACCCTTGAAAATCCATCTCGCTGCTGCCTCTGAGCCTGAAATCGCCTGAAGGGACCTAGTCTGATCATTTGTAGTTTCCTTTCTCGGTCAATATCTGTCCACTCTGAGCGAACAGGACGGGCTACAAAGGGCCGTGGACGAGCACCTTTGATTCCTTCTTATACTGTACCCTCATTATAATCTGCTCTCTCGTAACTGTAATTACGGCTCATTCCCCTAAAGGTCTGCAAGGTAACATTACTTCGTTTACAGACAAAGACAGCTGCTTGCAATTGTAAGCACAAGCACCAAACGACCCTGTCATGACCAGTGGTTTCTATTACGTTCCTTTTCTCGGACTTCTCGTCCCCGTAAGACTCAGCTTCAGTCTCTCTGTATTCGTATTTGCAATCAAAGCAAACGTCGACTCCTCTGCAGCGGGCAGAGACTGGCACAAGTACACGGGCCATGTTTTCCTCCTCACTCTAGGTGTCATCAGCAGCCTTCTGGCCACAATGTCGCTAATTGTCGGTCTCATTAGAGACGAAGAAAAGCTACCTCCAAGGACACGCTGGGAGTGTGCTCTGTTCGGACTTGTCGTTCGTTCGTTTCTCTTTGGGTTATCCATCTTCACTATGGTCGAGATATCCCTTGATTTCGTTTCGAAAGTAATTAGGACAAAGGTCTTTGTAGGTATCATTATCAGTCTCTCAACACTACTGTAAGTCCTTTGCAAACTGCTTGGCTCTTATTTCTTCGCCATAACAGTGGTTTTTCCGGACTGGACGGCCAACTTACTTGTTGCTAGAATCACGCTGGTTGTGGGTATGGGCTTCAGATTCCGTTCAATGCGCGATGCCAATGCAGCTGGAGAAGCTGACGTCCAGAAGGAGCTCATCAAGAATCAAACGAGGATCTCGAGCATGAGCAGCACAATAAAATTTTCATATGGCGACCCTTCAACACTTTGTCAGCCACCGCATACTGTCGACCGTTCCATCCATCTCTCCGTGCCTTCTCGATCCAACGACACCTCCGATGGAGCCACTTTGGTGAGCTCGAGAAGCACTTCGGAGGAAGGATCACACATGTGATGGATAGTCATCCCCGGTTTTCCTATTCTGTATCCTTGACCCGTCAAAGACTTCCCGGTTTAATGAAATTAATTGTGTAGCAAGCCCGCATTAATC
>WSTP01000058.1:15871-33827 GCA_019627735.1 Serendipita sp. 400
ACAGATTCACCTCGAATCTTGCTGCTTGGTCCATTTTGTGGCAAGCCCGCTTGCCAATACATTAGAGCACAGAAGGGTGGAGGAGTTTGCGCAGATGCATATCTTTCAAAGAAAATCCTCGTCGTTCCAGATGTCGAGGCTTATCCTGGCCACATTGCATGTGACGGTTCCACCCTTTCGGAAATTGTGCTTCCTATGAAGCACAAAGTCAAAATATCAGATGATAAAGATGTTGAGGAGGTGGTTTTGGGTGTTATGGATCTCGATTCTGTTACTTTGGCTGCCTTCGATGAGGAGGACGTGAGCGGCTTAGAGCGGATAGTCGAGATCACCGTTTCCTCATGTAAATGGTGGAATTAAATAAAATCTTTCTTCTAAGCTGACAACAATTTCGTTCGCTGTCGTCAGAACAAATAGCGACGAGGACTAGGTGGTGAAACCGCGCACCCCAAGTTTGAACTCCGCGTGTTGGCTCCGTACGTTAGGCCCGTTGGAGATTTGTCTCAGACATGGCTGGAATCTGCCGCGTTCGCCTCGCTGAGGAGCGGAAAGCATGGCGGAAGGACCACCCTTTTGTACGTCTTCACAAGCAGAAGAAAACAAAACCTTTGGGGCCTTGCTGAGGATTTTATGTGTTATAGGGGTTCTATGCACGTCCTACTAAATCAGCAGACGGCTCGTTGAACCTCATGGAATGGGAAGTTGGCATTCCTGGCAAGAGCGCCGTACGTTGGCCCTCCAGATCCCCCTGCAATGGTCAAGGCCTCTTTACTCACAAAACCCTTTCTGGTAGACACTTTGGGAGAATGGTCTCTATAAAATGGTCATGATCTTCCCTGAAGGTGTGTATTATATTTCGAGCCGCAAAAGGTTGCTCATCTACGGCTGCAGAGTATCCATCCAAGCCCCCGAAATGTACGTATATGCACATATTTCGATGTTAAGTCTAATATGTTGCTGGAGGCAAATTTACGCCACCTCTCTTCCATCCTAACATCTATCCGAGGTACGTATTATGGCTACAGTGTTTTCTACCATTTATTCAAGCCCTTTTTCACTTCAGTGGGACTGTATGCCTGTCCATTTTGGATGAGGAGAAAGCCTGGAAACCTGGCATCACTATCAAGCAGGTATTATCCATTTCCCAACCCGGGGGACTTCAGTTTCTCACCTACTTCCATCTCAACAGATTCTCTTGGGTATACAAGACCTTCTAACTGACCCTAACATCAACGACCCTGCGCAGAGCGACGCGTATACGATGTTCAAGTCAGTCCCTTTGGGTCAGCCTCTTATATGCTTGCTAATGCCACCCTTAGGAACGATAGGAATGCATATGAGCAAGTGTCCACTATTTTATCTTCATCTTCTCAATTGACATATTTCACCTCTATAGTCGCCGTATTAGGCAACAGGCTAAGGAAAATATTCCGAAATAATGGACTGCCTCATAACCCAGCGGTCTGTATGATGGTTATTTTAGCCTATCCTTTGGGAATAAATAGGATTTCCTTTTTCAGAGTGGCCCATGTTAACCCTTCTGCCAGACGGCGTTAGTCCTTCGGAGATGGTGTTCCTGTTTACTGTTTGCTGCCCTTTAATCCCAGGAGTTTGAAGTGGATTATACTGCCCGACCTTTCCTCTATTTCAGTCTGTGTTCGCTGCTAGGAATTCGTATCCTGCAGCTCTGATCAAGAAAACGTCGAAAACGGTAAGGCCATGCGGTGGGCGTTGGGTCCGCATACGCCTCGAGGCTAGCGGCCAACAAGTTTGACCGCTACCACATCTATTGACGAATATTGTCAGATAAATTCTAGAGTCTATATGGCATTTACGACGTACTGAACGGTACACGACTTCAGTCTTCACGCTTCGAAAATGAACGCGAGCGATTCAAGTTTGCATCATCCTCGACCAAAGGTCGCACGATCAACATCTTCTGGCATCTCGGGGAGCTATATTGCGCGTCCGAGCATACAATATCCTACCACGCCAGTTGCCAGACCCCCAGGTCCGGCACCTGCATCCCCTGGTATCAATGTCGTCCACAGTGGCAATGGCCACGTATATACGACGACTGAGCCAGATGTTTGGAGGCCACAGGCTTCGCCGGACCGCTATGAGTCGACTAGCCCGACTCTGACTCGCCGCTCCAAGAAGTCATCGAACGCGACGAGCCCTACTTATGTCGACGAGCATGTCTTCCACTATCCAGACCTGTCCCGAAATACGACACAGCCTGCGGTTAAGCCTGCAGTCCGTCGATTAAGGTCTGCGAGCAGCCCTGAATACCTGAAGCAAGGCGCCTATACAACTACCATCACCGTCCCCGCCGCCGATGACCCTGCTATCGTTGCTCCTCCTCCAGAAGCTCCGGTCCCAGCTCCAGTCAGAAAGCCTCGATCTAATGGAGGAATCGTTCACTTTACTCCAGGCATGTCATCTTACATTATGGCATGTTTCCTCTGACCTGATCCCCTTCCTCCAGATAACTTATTCGTTTCACTCTGCGGTTCTAATGTTTTGAAGATTTATAATTTAACACCGTCAAATAATGGCCTAAATCCTATAATGGAGAACATACGAGAAGAAATATTGCCGCGCTGGGCCGGAGGTGTCCGCACAGACCACGAAGGTCGAGGGGAATGGAGAGTACGCTTCAACGGGAACGTTTGGTCGTCTACAGGTCCCGATAGAATAACGTAAACTACCTACTTCTTTGTATAAGCGGACTTTTCTGACACTGGCTCAGTGCCCACCGAATGGTCACAGGCCTTTTCAGTGTCCTCGTATCTCAGGTCAGTTCCCTGAGTGACGAGTCTTTGCACTATACTAACTGCTCGCTAGGGCTATTCTTATCTTTGTCCTGTACAAAATACGCATTGGGTACGCGATGCATTTGCTTATTAGGCGGTGATTTCCAAGCCTCACATGAATTTCCTAGCGACATGCTCCCCGTCATTTATTTACATCATCCGCACCGGCCATGGCTCAATTTTTCACACTATCGTTTTCTCTTAATCACCACAAGCTTACCTTTGTGGACATACCAGCCGACATTAATGTCGCCATACTAAACGCCCTTCAGCACTCGACACTTTTCGATGTCGAGGAGATTGACGAATCGTTTCCAAAGTCTCATATAGAACAACAAGCCCAAGCGGGAGCAGAAGATGAGGACGATGAGGACGACGATATACCCCAAGTGCACGTCTATAGGCTCACCAAGCGGTCAAAGGTACACCGGTCCAGACACGATAGTGAGTCCGAGCGTCCTTATGGTAAATTATTGGATATTTACCCGATTCAAGCCCAGTTATTCTTGACTAGAAACGCAGAGGCTGATATGCTCATGCTGCTCTCTCAACTACTCAAGATCATCGCTTCGTTTAGCTACAGGTGAGATTGACAGTCGACGAATGCGACATGTTTATTGATGTACGGTCAGACTCGATGCAGCTGTGCCGCTTGGCGCAGCTGGACCCTTGGGATTACGTGGAAGGCGTGAGCTATGGATCTTCAAGGCGAATTCATGGAAGGGTCGACCTTGATCAATTATCAATACGTATAACTGGATGAAGAATCTACAGTTTCCTTTCCTTATATGTGACACCTACTTATATGGGAGGTGGGAATAGTCCACCGACGCTTGTCCTTATGCTCTAAGTTCATGGAATACATAATACACATGACCTGACATGGATGTTTTCAAATAATTCAGGGGCTTCGGTTAATGCTTGAGACGTAATCTATGAGCGAGCATGATTAAGATTGAGAGTGGCGGATCCTCACAAGTGCTCCAATCCAGTTCAAAGCTCCGATTCCAACTCGTATAAGCACAAGTATGGTATCAATTATGCAGCAGTATAAGTCCATCCAAAACGGGTATCATTCTTCTACCACAGGTTGGGATGTTGAAGAAATGAATAGATATCATCTGATGTATCCTGAAACAAGTATTTATGGTCAAGCCAACAAGCATGGATTCAGCAAAAGAGAGAAACAGGATAGTGGTCCATGCATACCTTTGAGAAGACCACAGCGGTCGAGTGTAAATGCGCACCCGAATGATGAAACCACTCCTCTTTGCTCACAAACGCCCTAAATGGCAACCCAGATTCGATGGAGACTGTCTTCTCATCTTCTGGAATCGACCAGCTCCACATATCTCGAACGACAGTATTACGACACAAAGGGAAGTCGCAATCAGTCGCCCCTCGAAGAATCGGGCGCGGGTTAAAATCCAGAATAACCGGATAGTTGAAGATTTCATCTCTGTTAGGCTTCCAGTCGTCAATCCAGTCAAACACGTCGAATGCATCTGAGCGAGTGGTAGTTACCATTCGGGCACCGTGTATCCCTCTTTCCGATGGTGCATGAAGACAGTTGGGAGGGAACCATCTTGAGCCTTTAGGACCCCATGTGTTCCAGTCCACATCAACAGGATACTGCTCTCTATCCACCAAAGCTGCTTCACAGGCTTCCAATAGCCGTTGCGTTGAGAACACAGCGACACACGGATGCACAGCATCAGCAACAGTGGGCCAGAATTGCAAGGCAAAGACATCCAAAGATGGGTCTGGGGCAAACGTTCCGGCTATTTGTGCAGGAGATATCTGAGTGAGGGTCTGTCGAGGATATGTAAAAAGGAAAGGATGGCGCAGTGTTGACACAGGGAGTCTGATCCTATGCGTGATACATCTTTCAGAAATCGAATAAACAACGATATTCATCTTTTCTTGGTCGTTAGATGAGAGAGGGTCCCCCTTGGTGTTCGTGATGAGCAATAGTTGATTCTGAGAAAGGAATATCGATGCAACGGCGCTTTGACAAGGCTATTTGAGATTTCGACTGTTAGCCTGGATACATTTAGTAAGATTCCGAGCAAACAAACCACGATCACTTCCCCGCTCTTCCAGTTCCATACGGTGACCCCACCCCCGTTTTGGACGAGCAAGAGAGCCACCATATCACCATATAATTGAAGCAACCATGTTCCTGAGCCGAAGGCTGGGGAAAGGGGGTATATATATTCGATATGAGGTAAAGTCGCCTCAGGATGAGGGCGGCCTGTGGAAATCGCCCTAAAGTGAAGTCGATGGTCCACCCTGTCAGTACTGTCACCGGATGTCAGTTAGAACTGCAATTCAAAATGACAAATCATTTACTTGGGTGCAGTCGTTCGTTCAAGTAACACCACCAAATCGGAACCAGTAGAAAAGACAATGTCGGTCACCCCGGCATCTATATCTCGCATTGTATTGACATATCTCTTCTCCGTCGGATACGGCTGGAACAAGTTATAGTTTTGATCCGCAGGAGCCAACATCTCGTGGAAATGGCAAGTCTTGAGTTGCCCGCCACCTCTTCCAGAACTTACAAAGCAGATAATACCATCAGATATCTTTAAAAGAAAGGGTAGGTTGAGTATAAGAGTCTATACACTTGGGAACAAAATATGTACACACCTCTAAAGGGCCGTGCTCATTGGGAATTTTCCACACGGAGCGGGGACTAAGCTCCTTTGTGGCCTCTCTGATACGGAATATTTCATCCAAAAGGTGTTGAGCAGATGAAGAAGGGTATCCAAGATGACGATTACGTGGGCCGACCACCAGGAGACCATCTATGCCCGCTTCAATGACGATTTGTAGCAGAACAGAGTTATCGATGAGCTCATAGAGTTGTCTTGAAGCCTAAAGATAGTCAGTGTATATCATTTTCGCTGAACGGATGAGGAGAGTTCCGAGGTGGTTGAGCGAGAATATACATACCACTCGGCATTGGGCCAAGGTAAGAGGATCAAGATCGAGAAGGATTTGTTCGATGATTTCGTTTGGTAGCTCGGAGAATAGCATCGATGATCACTGCCTCCGACCAACAGTAGAGAGCTTATAATAGTCTGGAAGCTGCCCGACTCTCGTCCATTCAGGTCGCTGCAGAATCGAGAATGAACGACAAGAGCTGTCGTTTACAATCTGGAGAGGGATGCGCCTACTCCTGAGGCAGAGAGGCCAGCGAACGGCGGTATCCAGATTTTGACCAACGGTTATCAGGAGAATCACGTTTTCAAAAGAAACGGATGAGCTGGTCCAAGAAGTAAGTCGATTAGAGCCAGATGTGGCGGGCCAGTTGTAGTGGTCGAGTTGAAGAATAGCCGACGATGGACGATCTATCTTATCACTACCGTAGCTTCTACATGATAATCTTCAGCTTGGTTTGCTCCTTTGTTGTCGCATCTCTCTTGGTGACTCGTGTGTAAGAACAAGTGAATCAGCCATTGGATAATACTTCGTTCCTTTACTTTGCACCTCGTCCTCCTCGGGTCCAACGACAAGTGAAGGATGTCCAAGTACGCCTGCGCTACAAAGGTCATATTAGTATGTAAAGTTCCAAAGATGATATGTAAGAGACCGTGAAGGAGGCGTAGTATCTATTGGAGTTGTGAAGAACACCCGTGACAACAGAATGCGTTATGAGGTGAAACGATCCAGTGCAGAGTTCCGATTCCAATTCATATAAACAGAAGTTCGGTATCAACTTGACAGTATCATAAGTCCATCCAAAAAGGTGTATTCTTCTTCTACTACCACCGTTTGGGATTTTGAAGAAAAGAATAGATATCATTGGACGTTTCCTAAGAACAGGGTATACCGATAACGCGACAAGCACCAATTCAGCATAAGAATGAAACGAGATAGTGACCCATACGTACCTTTGAGAGAAATATCGCTGTCGAGTGTAAATGCAGACCCGAATGAAACCACTCCTTGTTGTTCACAA
Source organism: Serendipita sp. 400 (assembly GCA_019627735.1). Lineage (NCBI taxonomy): Eukaryota > Fungi > Basidiomycota > Agaricomycetes > Sebacinales > Serendipitaceae > Serendipita > Serendipita sp. 400. Next base: position 22,655 of record WSTP01000058.1, read on the forward strand.
ACGCCCTAAATGGCAACCCAGATTCAATGACGACAGTCTTCTCATCCTCCAGAATCGTCCAACTCCACATATCACGAACGACAGTATTGCGACACAAAGGGAAGTCGTAATCAGTGGCCCCGCGAAGAATCGGACGTGGGTTAAAATCCAGAATAACCGGATAATCGAAGGTATCCGTTCTGTTCGATCTCCAGTTTTCAATATTATCACTCGCATCGAATGCATTCGAGCGAGTGGAGGTTATCATTCGGGCACCGTGTACCCCTCTTTCTGATGGCGTAAGAAGACAATTAGGAGGGAACCATCTGGAGCCCTTAGGACCCCACAAATTCCAGTCCAAATCAACAGGGTACTGTTCTTGATCCACCAAAGCCACTTCACAGGCTTCCAATAGCCGTTGAGTCGAGAACACCACCACACACGGAGCACCAGCAGCAGTGGGCCAGAATTGGAAGGCAAATATATCCAAAGATGGGTCTGGAGCGAACTTTCCAGCTATTTGTGCAGGAGATGTTTGAGTGAGGGTCTGTTGAGGATACGTGAAAAGGAAAGGATACGGTAATGTCGATACAGGGAGTTTGATCCTATGCGTAACACATCCATTGGAAATCGAATAAACAACCATTTGCATATTCCCATAGTCATTCAATGTGGGATAGTCATCCGTAGGATCCGCGACGAGCAATAGTTGATTCTGAGAAAGGATCATCGACGCAACGGCTGTTTGACGGAGCTATTTGAGATTTGTGATGTTAGCCTGAGTGTAATGAGCAAGACTTCAAACAAACAAACCACGATCACTTCCCCACTCTTCCAATTCCATACGGTGACCCCACCTCGAACATTTTTGACAAGCAAAAGAGATACCATATCACCACGTAATTGAAGCAGCCACGTTTCCGAGGTGAAGGGCGGGTAAGAAGGAGATGTATGTTCCACAGAAGGCAAGATCGCCTCAGGATGAGGGCCACCTGTGGAAATCGCTCTAAAGTGAAGTCGATAGTCGATCCTGCCAGCACTGTCATCGGGTGTCAATTTAAACTGCGATTCAAGGTGACGGGGCCATTTACTTGGGTACGATCGTTCGTTCAAGCAACACCACCAAATCGGAACCAGTAGAAAAGACAAGGTCGGTCGCTCCGGCATCTATATCTCGAATTAGGTGAGTATATCTCTTCTCTGTCGGATTGGGCTGGTATATATTATAGTTTTGATCTGCAGGAGCCAACATCTCGTGAAAATGGAGGGTCTTGAGTTGCTCATCAGTCCCTCCAGGACTTGCAAAGCAGGTGATCCCATCAGATATCTTTAAAAAGAAGAAAAGTTCAATCACAGGAGTTCATGGATTTGAGAAACAAAATAGAATGCGTACCTCTAAAGGGCCCTCCTTATAAGGGATCTTCCAAGCGGAGCGGGGACTAAACATCATTGTGGCTTCTCTAATACGGAATATTTCATCCAAAAGGTGTTGAGCAGATGAAGAAGGGTATCTAAGATGACGATTATGTGGGCCAACCACGAGGAGTCCATCTACACCTGCTTCAATGATGATTTGTAGCAGAACAGAGCCATCAATAAGTTCATGAAGTTGCCTTGAAATCTGAAAAATAGCCAATGCAGATCATTTTTGCTGAACGGATGAGGAGAGGTCTGGGATGGTTGAGCAAAGACGTACATACCATTCGACATCGGGCCAAGGTAAGAGGATCAAGGTTGAGAAGGATCTGTTCTATGATTTCGTTTGGTAGCTCAGAGAATGCCATCAGTGATCGGTGCCTGCAAGAGCAATATTAGTCGGAGACCGATAGTATACTGGTCTGAAAGTTGCTCGAATCTCGTTTATTTAAATTTTTACAAAATATCCGGTGAATAAAAACTATTACGTACAATTTGGGATGATCTGAAGAAGGCGCGCTCACTCTTGAGTTGGAGAAGCCAGTGACCGACGGTTATCGGGAGAATAGACCCACGTTTCTAAACGAAACAGGTGAGCTGGTGCGAGAAGAAAGTCGATTTAGGCCAAATATGGCGAACCAGTTGTGGTGGTCGGGTCGAAGAATAACTGTTTCCCCTGCCCTTTATTAGTGTGCTACTGAAGGTAGACATACTCGATGCTCGTCCAAACAGCGCCAGAGAATATTGCTCTAGATAACTCAGGTTGATTCAAGTGCGATTCGTGTGAGAGTATAGTACAAAATGGACAAGTACGATTGAAAGCAGCAGGTCTTCACAAATGCTACAATATAAAAGAATATAGTCCAAAACTCTGATATTAACACAAATTCGGTGTCAGGTCCTCAATAGTATCAGACCTTCCAACAAGTGATCGGGATGGCAAGAAACACTGACATGGAGTCTTTACTCCGTCGTCTTCCCATTATACCATACGTTTGGGTGTTGAAGAAAAGAGTAGATCTTGTTAGATTTTTCCTGAGACAAGGATTTACAGACAACACGAGACACATCAAGTAAGCAAAAGAAGGAAATTGACTGAAAGTATTAATACACACCATTACAGAAACCAGAGCGGTTGAGTGTAAATAAATGTCTGAATCAGACCACTCCTCCTTGTGCACAAATGCCCTAAAGGGCAACCCAGATTCGATGACGACTTCCTTCTCGCGTTCTAGTATCGTCCAACTCCAGATATCACGAACAACGGTGTTACGACACAAAGGAAAGTCACAATTCGTAGCTCCTTGAAGAATCGGCCGCGGGTTAAAGTCCAGAATAACAGGATTGCCGAGATCATCATTTTCGTTTGACGCCCAATTTCCAATGCGATCGCCCATATCGAGTGCATTAGAGCGAGTGAGGGCTACCAATCGAGGGCCGTGTATCCCCCTTTCTGACAGTCCGCTAAGAGAATAGGGAGGGAACCATCGCGAGCTTTTGGGGCCCCATATACTCCATTCCACATCAACAGGATATTGCTCTTGATCCACAAACGCTGCTTTACATGCCTCCAGTAGCCGTTGCGTCGAGAACACCACGGTACACTCAGCATCATCATAATTAGCGTAAGGGGTCCAGAATCGCAAGGCAAAGATATCCAAAGATGGATCTGGGGCAAATTTTCCAGCCACTTGTGCGGGAGGTATCTGAAGGAGAGTTTGTCGGGGATATGTGAAAAGGAAAGGATCCAGTAATGCCAATAGAGGGAGTTTAATCCTATGCGTAATGCATCCTTTCGAAATCGAATAAACAACCATATGCATATTTCTGAAGTCGGTAAATGCGAGGGGGTCCCCATTGGAGTCCCTGACGAGCAATAGTTGATCCTGAGAAAGAAACATGGACGTAAGAGCCGATTGACACGGCTATTTGAGATTTCGAGTATTAGCGTAAATACACTAGATAAAATTTCAAGCAAACGAACCACGATCACCTCTCCGTTCTTCCAGTTCCATACAGTGACTCCACCTCGGGTGTCTTCTTGGACGAGCAATAAAGCCACCATATCATCATATAGTTGAATTGACGTCTTCAATTGGATTTCTGGGGAAAGAGGAGATGTATATTCGATATGAGGCAAGGTCGCCTCGGGATGAGGGACACCTGTGGAAATGGTTTTAAAGTGAAGTCGATAGTCGATCTTATCGATGCTATCGTCTAATATCAATTAAAATCGCGATTCGGGATGAAAACCAATCAGTTACTCGGGTGTAATGATCTCTTCAAGTAACACCACCAAATCGAAACCAGTGAAAAAGACGAGATCAATCGCTCCGGCATCTATGTCTTGTATCATCCGAGTATATCTCTTTCCAGTTGGATCGAGCTCAAACGGGTCATGGCCTTCATCCGTAGGAGCCAGCATTTCGTTGAAATGGAAGCTCTTGAGTCGTTCTTCGACCCCTCCAAGAACTGTAGAGCAGATGATCCCATCGGATATCTTTCGGAAGAAAATATTGATCAATTACAGGAGTCCATACATTTGGGAAACAAAATATGGTGCGTACCTCAAAAGGGCCTGGTTCATAGGGGGTTTCCCAGACGGAACGGGGGATAAACTGCCTTAGGGCTTCTCTAATACGGAATATTTCATCTAAGAGGTGTTTAGCAGATGAAAAAGGGTATCCAAGATGACGATCATGTGGGCCAACCACGAGGAGACCATCTATGCCCGCTTCAATGATGATTTGTAGCGAAACTGAGCCACCAATGAGTTTATTGAGTTCTCTAGAAATCTGAAAGATGATGGATGTAAGTCATTTTTGCTGAACGGATAAGAAGTCCGAGATGGTTGAACGAACGCAAACATACCGCACGACATCGAGCCAGAGTGAGAGGATCAAGATCGAGAAAGATGTGCTCTATAATTTCGCTTGGTAACTTAGAGAATCCCATAAACAATCACGGCCTCCAGGAGCAATATTGGTCTCTGGTCAACGGTGAGGGGCGCGTATAACAGTCTAGAAGCTGCAAAAACCTCGTTTGTTCAAGTAGCTGTCGAATATCCAGTGAATAAAGCGAGCCTTTGTTTACAAGTTGAAGAAGGATGCACCTACTCGTGGAGGTCTACAGACTTTGACCAACAATTATCGGGATAATCACTTCTCCGAACGAGATGGATAAGCTGGTGCAAGAAGCAAGTCGGCTCGAGCTAGATGTGGTGGACCAGTTGTAGTGGTCGAGTCGAAGTGACAAATAATTCATTTGCCCCCACACTTTCAGGCTCGACGGCAAGTATTCGATACCCAGTACACCTTGAGGATAATATTAGGATGTAGAATCTCGGAGGTGGTACGTAAGGAACTGTGAAAGAGGTGCAGGAGGCACTATGCGGGCCACAGGACGAAAGGAGAATAGTACTGGGGCTGATTCTAGAGTCATACAGAGCAAGAGCGAACCACCAGTACCGGACGTTGCTCGACTGGTCATCGGATACTATTTTATACTCAAACTTGACCCTAGCGCATTTTTGACAATGAAGGAGGATATGCGACACAAGGGATATGTCCTGTTGAAGATAGATATACTTGATGCCGGTCCAAACAGCAAAGAATGTTGCAAATAACTCAAGAGAGTTCGGTCCAAGCACAAGACATTGAGAGCATAGTGCGTGGACGAGCACAAATGAGAGCGGTACGTCCTCACAAATGTTAAGGGATGAAATAATCCACTGTATAAGTCTGATTCCAATCCAATAAAATATAAGGTTGATACCAGATCCTCAATATACACCTTCCCAAATCGAGTGACAAAATCAGCAAGAAGCACTGAATCGACATGGAGCCTTTACTCTGTCGTTCCCCCAGTATTCCACATGCTTGGGTGTTGAAGAAAGGAATGAATATCATTGGACTCATCCTGAGGCAAGGATTGCAGACAACACAAGCATCAAGTAAGCAAAGGATCGAAAGCGGTGGAGATTAATGGATACATACCATTAAGGAGACTAGGGCAGTCGAGTGTAAATAAACATGCAAACTAGGCCACTCCTTCTTGTTCACGAATGCCCTAAAGGGCAACCCAGATTCGATGACGACTTCCTTCCCGCGTTCTAGTATCGTCCAACTCCACATATCACGAATGACAGTATTACGACACAAAGGAAAGTCACAATTCGTAGCCCCTTGAAGAATCGGTCGTGGATTAAAGTCAAGAATAACAGGAGTGTTGAGGTCACCTTCTTCGTTTGAGACCCAATCTCCAATGTGATCATCCGCATCGAAGGCATTAGGGCGAGTGAAGGCTATCATTCGTGCACCGTGTATCCCCCTTTCTGATACTGAGCTAAGAGAATTGGGAGGGAACCATCGCGAGCCTTTGGGGCCCCATAAGTTCCAGTCCACATCAATAGGATATTCCTCCTGATCTACAAACGCTGCGTTACAGGCATCTAGTAGCCGTTGCGTGGAGATTACCGCGATACACGGACTGTTATGACTGGACACGAATCTCAAGGCGAAGATATCCAAAGATGGATCTGGAGCAAATTTTCCAGCCACTTGTGCGGAAGGTATTTGAATGAGGGTCTGTCGAGGACATGTGAAAAGGAAAGGATGCCGCAATATCAACGCAGGGAGCTTGATATTGTGTGTGATGCGTCCTTTCGAAATCGAATAAACAACCGTTTTCATTTTTTCAAAGTTGCTGAAAGTAGGAGGGTCCGCTTTTGGGTCCGCGACGAGCAGTAGTTGATCCTGAGAGAGAAACATGGACGCAATCGCCGCTTGACAAGGCTATTTGGGATTGAAGTGGTTAGTCTAAGTACACTGGGTAAGGGTCCGGACAAACGAACCACGACCACCTCTCCGCTCTTCCAGTTCCATACAGTAACTCCACCTTGAACGGCTTGGACGTCTTGGACGAGCAGGAGAGCCACCATATCATCATATAATTGGGTGAACCATGTTTCTGACAAGAATTCTGGGGAAAGAGGAGATGTATATTCGACATAAGACAACCTTGCCTCAGGATGAGGACCACCTGTGGCAATGGCTCTAAAGTGAAGTCGATACTTGATCCTTCCAGTACTATCATTCACATGTCAGTTGAAACGTAGTTCGAGATGACAACGCATTTACTCGGTTGCGGCCGTCCGTTCAAGCAACACCACCAGATCGGAACCAGTAGAAAAGACAATGTCATCTGCTCCGGCGTCCGTATCTCGTATTTTGTGGGTATATCTCTTCCCATTCGACTCGGTCTCAAACGGATTATGGCCTTCGTCCATCGGAGCCAACATTTCCCAGAAATAGAGGGTCTTGGGTCGGTCACCGGCCCCTACAGAGCAGATGATCCCATCAGATACCTTTTAAAGAAAGAAATTATCTAGTAAACAGAGAGCCCATACACTTGGGAAACAAAATACGGTGCGCACCTCCATAGGGCCTGTTTCATAAGGAATTCTCCACACGGAGCGGGGCATAAACTTCCTTATAGCTTCTCTGATATAAATTATTTCATCCAAGAGGTGCTTAGCAGATGAAAATGGGTATCTAAGATGACGATTATGTGGGCCCACCACAAGGAGACCATCTATGCCTGCTTCAAGGACGATTTGCAGCGGGACGGAGCCATCAATGAGTTCGTGAAGTCTCTTTGAGGTCTGAAAGATGGTGTTTATAAGTCATTTTTTGCTAAATGGATGAGAGATCTGAGATGGTTGAGCAAATGCATACCACTCGACATCGGGCTAAGGTAAGAGGATCAAGCTCGAGAAGGATCTGTTCTATAATTTCGTTTGGTAGCTCAGAGAATACCATTTATGACCGCTGGCTCCGGAGACCAGCGGCGACTGGAACTAAACGGATGGATGCTTGCAGACTATGACCAACGGTTATCAGGAGAACCACACATACAAAGAAAACGGGCGGATTAGTGCAATCAACGAGTCGATTCGAACAAGAATATGGCGAGCGAAGGCGAGCCAATTGTGGTAGTCGAGTCGAAGACGCGTCGCGTTAACAAGGGCCAAACATTGCTCACAGAGTCTACCTACGGCTATCACCCGTGCCAGTCTAATAAGGGTCTGCATCTTCAACATTTCTCCAAATCACAAATTCTGTAAGGTTTTGGCCCAGCACGAGTTTGAATTATCGAACCAATCTACTAGTGGATAAACACGAAATGAGGGACAAGACTACTTCACTTCACATAAAAGAGCACTCTGGGTCCAAATATCCGTCGCTAGGAGGAGATCAAAAGCCTACTTAACACACCACTACCCTAGTTATCGCCAGCCTGGCTAGCTCGTCGTCGCATCTCTTTCGATATTCTCGGCGGCTCGTGTGTGAGCACAAGTGCTTCAGTCACTGGATACTCCGCTTCTCTCTGCCCTTCGTCCCCATCAGGCTCAACGACCCTTACAGAGCCATCGTCAAACGCATTCGACGCCTGTAGGTCCGAGTGATGATCAGATGCAGTGATATCCCACGCCAGACGCCACTTGGTGGAGATAGATTCAAGTTCGCTCGCAACTTCGTCATCTCCAAGATGTTTGAGCATCTCCTTGTCCACCACGCGCAGCTTTCTGGAACGAGACAACCACTCCATCGGTCCTTTATTCCCCACGCTGACAATACTCGTCCCCCTTGAGCCGATTTGCGACCCGGATCGCGAATGTGATCGAGAGTTGGGTGCAACATTTCCTGATCGCGAAAAACTGTCTGGGGCTAAAGAGAGTATGTCCCGAAGACCGCTTTCTCTTCTTCCGTTTCTATCTCGTGGCAACACTGGTAACGCACCCAAATGCACGGGGTCTGATGGTAGTAGCAATGGTAGCATGAATCGTGCGTCGAGAAGTTCGCCTAAAACTACCGGAGGTTTTGCAGGTTGCCAACTTGCTTTTTCAAAACTTCGAGAGAAAAGATCATCGATTGCCTGTTGTGCTAGAGTGTCCGAGGATGTGGTAGCGGGAATGGATTGCCCTTGTGGTGAGGATGACGGGTCATTGGTACCGCCACGAGAAGAGATCGAGCCTTCTCTCTCTCCCATCTATTCAGTACATCAGCTAATGGTATGACTAAAAGGGATGGGATGTACCTCTTTCTTGAGCGCTTCGACTCCCATTTTCACTCTCTGTCTTTCCCAGTCTTTTTGTAACTGGGCTAGGTATTGTGTGCACTCCTCCGTCATATGTGATTCCCCTACTTCAAACCTGTAATCACGAACAGCGCGGCGCATTTGTAAAGGATTTAATTGGCGGAACGTTTGAACAGTCGCGATCAAGGAGGGAAATTGGTCGATCGAGGACAGGCACTGGCTAGGGACTCAGATCTTCGGTCAGCAAAGTCAGAGTGAAAACATACCTGTAGCCAGGTTACCAATTCTCGAACCACTTTGAAGTGTCCACCAACTTCTCGGGGAAGTCCCACACCCATACCACCGCTAATCCATTCCTCTAGCACTCCTAAATTAAGTCCTATGTATAAGGCGCGGCTACGACAAAGATATTTTCTGCGTTGAAGGATCCGGTTAAACATTTCGCATGCCGTCCAGTACATGACCTGTTCATCTGGTTACACGATGAAGATGGAACGAAGACTCTGGGCACATACTTGGCTGAATGTCTGAATTATAAGCACCGGATTTATCCCAGATAAGCTCATGAAAGTGTGAAGGGCTGTCAATAAGTCTGTCAAATCTCCTGGAGAAGGACCAGGGGGCTTGGTTTTCTTCCCGGTCAAGTTCACCATCGAAGTAGAGGGAGTGAGTCCGTTGTTAGGGGTGGTCTTGCCAGAAGCAGATGCGGCAACATTGTTCAAGGAGTCTGAAGGTGTAAGAAATCCTGATGACGAAGGTGTGATGCCGCCACCCGCGGCTCGAGTTATTGTATTCTTTATCGTAGATAGTGTGCTGGAACTCGATGGGAGTCCGTTTCCTGGGTTTGGAGGTGAGCCTGGTCTCGACAAGGACGCGTTACGGGGGGATGTAGGCCCTGGTTTTCCGACACCTGAAGACGGTGCAGAGTCCCTCCGATTATGCGAGGGACTGAGCTTCGATGGGGCCGGCCTTGTCGCTGTGGAAGCAGAGGATGAGAGCCGTCGATTCGAGTTGAATGAACTAGCGGAACTGGATGCAGAGATCCCACTTGTACCAGGTTGACCTGCCCTTGCGGGAGTTCTGGAACCAGGGGTTGGCACTTTCTTCTTGGGACTTATAACTCTTCCCAAAAGTCCCGTCCACCCGTCCCATTCTCCTTCAAACTGGAGAGCATCCCATTCTGCCTGAAGTTCGGGCGGTGTGTAATCAAGCAAAGTGGAGTCAATCAGTGAATCCATGCGACGCTCAATGATACGAATGATTAAGACTGGTGAGGACTTTTCAGAATATAGCATGAAAATAGTGACTTGATGGAAATTTACCATAGATCACGTTCACTAATTCCTCGATGAGCCCAAATAGTCCAAGAATCTCACATACTTGGGCTGTAGAGTCATCACATCTCAGGAGATGGAGGAGCAATGTTATATTGAATAGCCAATGGGTAAGTGAACCAAGGTCATCTGGTTTTGTCTGCGTCCTCTGGGTAAGATTTCAGAAACGGTGAGAAAGAGATGCGCACCATCACCACTTCTTCCACCCTGTCCATAGCACCGACGATCAAATCTTCGAGCCAGTTGTGATCGCATGCTATATAGGCGAATCGGCAATGGAGATAGAGGGCTTGTGCTGTAAGAGGGTCACGAAGTTTACCTGAATATCGTCCGGATCAATATCGCGTTTTCCATGCGCAGGCGACTTACGGTGATTTGTTTGAGAGCCAGAAAAGGGTATCAATGCCTGGAGCGTTCTCCCTAGTGCATGAGGAGAAAAGACCAGCATCGTGCTATACGTTTCCCGTGGTGTCTGCTGGTATTGAGTAATCCAAGGTAAAAGGAACAGGTCCAAACTTACGAGTAAAGTATCCGAATCGTAGCCCTCACTATCCTCATCGTCCAAATCATTCGGCTCGAACATATCGTCCTCAGTGGCGGAGTCTGAGTCACCCCAGCACCATGTGGATTGCCCAAGCTCCTCTTGAAGCACTGAAGTCACGTCTTCTTTCAGCCTCTTTCTCCGATATTGCTTCTTCTCCTTCCGATCTTGTTTGCGCTTCTCTATCTCGCGGCGCTCATCGCCACGCCATCCTTGCTGTAGTAGTTTTTCCTTTTCTTCATACGTGAGGGCGTTTCTCATCGCTTCACGAAGCATAATGATAGCATCCTCTCGTCCCGGGACATCCTCATATGCGGTGATCACATCCAAAGGAGTAAGCTTCCGTCGAGAGAGGGCCAGAGGAGAAGCGCCTTTCGACAATAAATGTGCCAACAACGATGTCGGGGCGAAGAGTGCTGCATGGTGAAGTGGAGTCCATCCAGCTAGCATACAACATTTTAAGACATCTCTATCCAGTGGATCATGATTAACTCACATATATCCGCAACATTCAAATCGGCCCCCTCCTTGATGAGCAGTCGCACACACTCCTCACGCTCCAGTTCTCGCTCTATATTACCGCCTTCGTTTCCTCGGAAGCCAGTGATACAAACACTAACCATAGTGTTTCCATCCTCATCCTTTTCTTCCAAATCTATCCACTTGTTACAGCGTTCGTCGTTTATGAGAAAGATGAGAAGGGATAGATCTCCAAAGGTACACGCCCGTTGCAAGCTATGATTCGCGAGTGTTTTTCGTTCATCCGGTGTTAGCGTACTGGAAGTGGATAGATGTTGTGAGAGCA
>WSTP01000581.1:0-11173 GCA_019627735.1 Serendipita sp. 400
CACGCCAACGACCACCCGTACCACGTTCAAAATCGCACCTCTGCACCTCACCGTTCTCATCGACCACAGGGCCAAGACCATTCAGCGCGGAGAGGACAAAACCCACTTTCTCCTGTTTTCCAATTACCTGACCCTTACATCTTTCCTTCCGGACATACAACCAACCCACTTCCACCACTCCTCGGTGCAATTCGATGGGCTATATCTGGGTTCGGAATCAGTAGCAGTAGTAGCTCGGGTAGTAGTGGTTCAAGTGGCGAATCGATGAGTGCAAGACCTGGACCAGCTACCGGAGGAGAAAATACCAACGCAATACCGCTCCAAGAGGCTCCCACCAACACACAAGAAGGTGCGAAGCAACCACTGTCACCTACATCGCCGGCACAGCCCACGAAATTGGCTCGTATCCCATCACGTACCAAGCATGCTCCTCCACGGCAAAGCCGTGCAACGCGCCCCCTCGGTCGGGAACGAGAACCTGATGTCGATTACGATCTCGTGCGAGCGAAGCTGCAAAGGATCGCTCTAAAGGACGACAAGCAGAAACTAGAAAAGGAAAGAAAGGAGTTGGAGGAAGAGAAAACAAGACTGGAGAAGGAGAAAGCAGAGTTTGAGCTCCAGAAGACGCAAGGTGCTAGACCTGGACCTACGACGGGAACGATCAAAGCTGGCCCCGAAACTATAATTCCGGTACCTATTGGAACACTGCCGAGACCACACACAGGGGCGCAGGGTACTCCACCAGGGAAAGGTCCGAACGTGGGCGGGTCCACTCTACCACGGACAAGGCTCTCTCCACCAAAGGCCAGTCCAGCGCTTCATGCTGCCAGTGATCCGGTTTCGCCCGTAAAACGACCGAGCGCGTTCAGTATGAAGAGCGTTCCAGAATTTATCAAAGGTCTGTTCTTTTGATCGATAGCTTGAGTAATACCTTTACTGATCCATCGAGCTTAGACCACTTGGGCGATAAAGATATCAAGGAGTTGCAGCAAGCCCTCACGCTCTGGCAGTACGTTAGTGAAGTATTCGTGGTCCAGATTTATCGGTAAGCCAAAAGCCCCCAAAAACCTGTTTACATAGCTCACAAGCAAACTGATCCATTACACCCCACCCAGACACGTGATGCTTCGTCTCCCCTCACTTTACTTGAACCGAGTAGATCGTATATATGCAGAGGCATCACTCACCTCCTTAGACGTCGAAGCTTTGGTTCATCTCGGTTTGTGATGTACTAGCACTCGATTTCTTCGCTTGACACTCCTTCTAGGCCAAATTACCGGTCCAGAGAGCGTAGCAAACGAGTTCCTTGACCGTCCATCCAGAGATTCTCGTGGCGAGCATGAACCCCTAATGCAAGGTCGGTCCTCACTGAGCTCTATCGTCACGTATGTCACTGAAAAGATATTTCAGGCTTTACCCAATCCAACTCCAACTCCCCTTATATTGGAGCGTCGTTGAACCTGGATGACCCTGGTGAACTCGAAGCCGGGCTTGTTCACGCGAATATCGACCCCAATCAAGCAAAGGATATCCTCCATAAACTCAATAGGTTCCGTCTTCAATGGGAAGCATTTATAGACGGTCTTGTCAAGGAATGGAAAACCCTCAACGTTGTGAGCGCTCTATTGATCAGGTACGGTGCCAAACTTTCGTGTATACTCGTTTGAGATTGATCACGTTGCGATGTCTAGCGCTCTCTTGACAGTCTTTCAAATTGGCGAGGCAACGTTTCAACCTGTCACGCGAACAGCGGCATTACTCTCCCTAGTCTCCGCTTTCTTGAGCTTAATGTTCGGGGGCATGTACATCCTACGTTTCAGTACCATGAGAACGATGCGCAAAGCGCACAAATGGGTTCAGGTTTGTGGTGTTCTGGTTCGTGACCGTCCGTAACATATTCTTCCTCTAGGAAACGGCAAAAAGTAAAGAGACACGAAAGGTGATCTGGAATATTTGGGTCATGCTATCGCTTCCCGTGACCTGGCTGGCGTGGTCCTTAATATTCTTTTGTGTCGCCCTTATTTCCTTTGTGTGGACATCTGGTATGTATAATCAACTGGGGCCTATCTCGGTCACTCATCCCCCTTCTAGGTAATGGAAGGTATCTGGAAGCTCCAACGAACTCCGATACGGCAGCAGTAATCCTCGTCCCCCGAATTTTGGTCACATTGCTGTTCTTGATTGGCTGTCTCTACTTTGGCTTCGTCCTCAATACTTTTCGAGTATGGGCACTCCCGCCAAAACCCGTGGCTCCTACGTTGCGGGAGCTTGTCATGAACAGCACTGTAGTGGCCTCTGGATTTGCTACACCTCTTGGCACCCCACGCTACTTCAACGCAACATCTCCACCTACAGGTCAGCAGGCACGAAGGGACGGATTGAGGGACCTTGCGAACATCAATGTTCCTCATTCCACCAAAGCGGAACGAATGGCTGCCATCGCAGATCATCTTGACGGCAGAAGCACGTATAGCGCGCCTTCCATGCTTGGCCTAGACGTCAGCCCTGGTCAAGTCCACTCTGCGATTCCCGTTGGTTTCACTTCCCCTCCTGTGGTCGCCACACCACCTACGTTGATCCCTGCAAACGAGCTACCGGTTCCCCCTGGTCCTCAAGAACTTGCGGTTCCAATTACGACGATCACAGAAGCGTCTTCGTCGAGAGCTGGGGACCCTCTTATGGGCGCAGAGGCCCGATGGGCGAGAGCTACCGACCAAGAAACGGATGATGATGATGCCACTCATTCGCCCACTTTTGAGCGTAGTAATCAAGCGACGGCGTTGGATTCGAGTCTACCTGATTCGAGTCAACCCTTGGCGATGATCCCAGAAATGAGCGAGTTTGGCTCGTCCAGTCGTTCTCGTTTCTTGGGTAGTAGAGGTGTAGAAGCAAATTTCAGTAATGTTTCTCCTTCTGCGTCTGCTGCTACTGGCGGCGGCGCTGGACAAGCTCAGGCTGGGGAAGAGAAAGGGAAACGGGGTTGGTTTAAAGCTATGGGAGGCAGTAGCCCAAAGAGCGGAGAAAAGAATAAAGAAAAGAAATCGCCGATGGGGAAACTTGCCGATCTTCTTCACTGACCGTTCTTGCTTGGTCTCGTAGTTATATCTTGGAAGAATGTATCCTTATTGTAAATAATATCTATTGAATTTTTTCATCTGCAAGCGCTTGCAATACATGAGTGCTAAATCACTGGCCGGCGCCTTAGTTTGCGTCAGCCTCTCCTTTCCATGATTCCCTACACCGATGCGCATTGACGAGTTTCATTGCGCCTATAGCCACGGGGATATTGGCGATATATAGTGTCGCCCTGAAATTCTACGCTCCACCTGGGTCGACAAGCTATACTTTTAATTATCATAAGCTACTATTATAGGGTGTGCTAGACATGCCTTTAAAGCGGCGCTGGGCTAAAATGAAAAGCACCAATGGTAAGGGTCGTCCACGTTGGGGATTGTTGAACCCGACTTCGACTGGATAATTTAACATGGCCGCGGTTCCTCCGAGGCAGCCACCGAGAACTATGGAGATTCGCTATGGAGAACGATATCTTCTAGTGCTCTACGGCATCTCTCTGCAGGTTCGTCGTCAACCCCCGCATGTCGTAGCTCATTTCGACACATACGTATGATATATGTACACCTATTGACAGAGATATGATAGAACGTCAAAGAGCAGATTCGGGATCACTGTGAACTTCCGGATGATACGACCGTTCAAGTTGGAATCGAAAAATTGCGCGACGGTCAACGCGACTTTGTCGAAATCACGGGCGACCTATGGGACGTCGTGTGGGATATTCCTGATGTGAAAGATGCCATCGTTGCAAGAATCAAGGAGCGACAAATACCTGTAGGCGCAGGCCTCGCTCGTCCAACGATCCCAGAGAGACGTCCTGAACCAGTACCACCGTTTCCCCCTCCTGCACCGACGCCACGAAGTCCTTCCATGGGTGCCAGTCCTATAGATGAAAGAGATGTGTCCGGTGTACCTCGGCGCGGGTCTACTTCTATGGACAACCTTCTAGGTCCAGAACAATTAGGCGAGAATGAAGGGATGGAGAAACCTACCGGTCCTCTTCCTCCTGATAGAATGCGGATAGCCTTTGGGCCGCAGGACCAGAGAGCTCCATACCATAGAGGCGACCCTATTGGTCGGCGACGATGCATTCTCTGCAAGGAAATCCGATACTGCGCTAGAACGAGACGTATGTGCTTTAGATTCTACTCCAGGAAGGAGTTGGAAGCAGAGACAATGCTTTGTCATGATTGTCGAGAGAAAGTAGGAAACCATACTTCGAAAGGAACTCTTTGGATGTGATTTGCTTGATGTAACGCTCTATTTGGTTGTGTCGACTGTAGGGCGCCCACCCTTATTTGTTTTGTACCATATCCGTAACCTCGTATCCTATTTCATCACATTTCAATGTTCTTGTTTCACCTCTTGCTCATATGAGTTTCTTGACGGAGGCAGTCTTTGTTTGGTCCGTGTTATTCTATAGATCACAACTTGGATCCTGACGCTCCTCGTGATGGCGGCGGCTCCGCGAGCTCCCCCCAAATCCATGAAAGTTCGCTACGGAGATAGGTCCCTTCGAGTATTCTATGGCATCTCGTTGCAGGTACGCCTTCTTCAGGCTGGAGCAATCATATCTGGAGATACACTTCGAGCCCACTGACCGCGGCCGCATCACAGAACGTCAAGGACCAAATCAAGGGTCATTTCCAGCTGTTAGCAGATGCAAACGTCCTGATAGGAGCCGAAGAGGTGCACAACGGCCGAGCGGAATTCGTCGAACTCTCGAACGAGCTATGGGATGTCGTTTGGGAGGATCCAGAGGTGCAGAGCATCGTCGCGCGAGTCGAAGAGAGACGACCAGAGCCTGTCTTTGAGATACCAGTCACTCCAGAATTTCTAGAGCGACCACTTGGCACGGTCACTCCGCTTGCACGGTCAGTTAGATCGCGAAGTTCATCGACACAAACGAGTAGTTCACGGGAGAGGACACCATCGGTTGAGCCTGAGCGACAATCTTCCACATTGGATGAAGACAGTCCTCCGCCTACGAATCACCACAAGAATCAAGGCCGCTCAAACGAAGATGATCTGGCACGGGTCCCAGCAGAGGATAATGACAACTTCAACCTCCCGACACCTCCCGCCTCAAAGTTTTCACAACCAATCCCAGAGGGACTACGCGTGAAATCACCTGATGCCCAGTCAGATCGGAATTCGGTCAGGCGGGCTACGCGGTCCCAGCGACGAACCCTTGCGGATCCGCTAAGCTCAAGGACGTGCGGACATTGCAGGAAATTGAAGCTGGTTTGTAGGAGGCCTATCGATGGAGGTTCTAGATACATAACATCACCAGAAAAGTATTCTCAAGAGGACGCAATGCCGTGCATATCCTGTCGAGAGAAGGGGATAAAGTGTAGTCTGGAGGATATATTTGGGGTTAATATCAAGTAGAGAGTGTCACGTTTGTCGCGATCTTAACATCATGTTTACGAAATGCTAGGTGCAATTATGCGATTGTTATGTCTAGTGCAATACATTCACGTTTCCGATCGATGTCGCTTAATTTCCCCTAAAATGCCGTATCGCCACCAGGGACTAGATTCGTGACGGCCCGCTTACGGGAAGACTCCCCATATTTTAATCTTTCATTGTCCATCTAACGACGGACAGGCTCGCAAGGTCTGCCGGAGCATTGCTGGTAACCGGGTGATCATCGTGTGGTTGGGACTTGGACCTTACCCCGACATGTCTAGCGTCCTGAAAGAGCGACCGGTATTTATGAAGGTCCAGTTTAGAGGAGAAGAAGTCCTAGTCTACTATGGAGAGTCTTTGCAAGTGCGTATTGATTGCCTCCCTTCAAAGTCACCGTGTGACTGACGGCTGGTATCTTTGTAGGACGTCCAGGACCAGATCAAGGAGCATTTTCATCTTCCAGAGGAGTCACATGTTATCCTTGGAATCGAAGAAATCCGTCGTGGCCGGCCACACTTTTTGACGATTACGAAGAAGCTATGGGACAACGTATGGCAAGCCCCAGATATTCAAAAGAGAATAGTCGCCAAGATCAAGTCGGAAAAGGGACATGTCGCTCATGAAGAACTTGATCACAAAATGTCGCACATGGGAAAGGTATCCGACGTTGAGGTCTCGGGATTCTCAGCACTCATCGCGGAGTTAACGCGATTGGCCGCCTACATCGAACGGACTACGTTGTTTTCCTTCACCATACCACAACTCACAATGGTCGACAAGGCCCCTCACCCGGTCTCACACGAAGAAATTCCTGGATCCGACGAGCACAGCGAGGCTGCGTCGGCTTTGACGGAGACGAAAGCTGGTATGTAGGAAGCCGATTGATGGCAGCTTGCTGAGTATCGTCTCCAAAGAAGTACGATTACGAAGAAGCAATGCCCGATCGCACATATCCCGACGATCGGGATTGGTGGACCCCTCTGGGGTCGATATCAAGTAGAATCTCTCGCTCTCGGTTGCTGCATGAATCGATGGACGAGATTTGCTGTATATGACGTTTATAGAGATACCCACGAGTTCCCCCCCGGTGGGGAGATGTAGCGCCTGTATCTTGTACCATGTCTATCCCACACCGCCTCTACTGAGGGTACTTCTGATGAAATTGATATATCGATACGACTATTTCCAACTTGGGCATTCTTCCTTGCGATTCTGGCCTGTCTTTCTCGTTCCCGCCTTCAACGTGGTAGCGGCGTTGACGAGGCAGTGGACGCCTCTTACAACCCGCATGGCAGGCTCGCGGCCATTATGAAATGCGATGAAGGTAGAAAGAACATAAAAGGTCGACAGGACGTCGTCAAAAAGATGTGCACTGTGGCCAAATACCCAGCTCACTCACTTACGCTGGAGCCCCTTAGAACTCTAACGGGTGAGCATAATCCTCAGGCGTACTCTATCACAGACCTTGTACTAATGTGTTCTCTCGTCTCGTTGATAAGCTATTTCGGTGTCGGCATTGAAGTCGAATCCTATCATTAGCGCGATAGCTCCAATGTCGACTAGGACTTCTTCTGATCGTACCCCACAATACCCTCTTATTTGCTTTTCGCATAACCAGGACCGGATCCTCCTCCCTCATACCAAGACTCTCGAGGTACATCCTTTGCACTTTGAACCCCCCATTTCCCTTCGTACTGGAGGAAAGTCAACGCTGACACTTCCATCTTCCATTAGGAAACTGTCAAGCTTCTCCATTACTACCTCGATCTCCCAAAGGACGACGACATTGAGCTCACTGCCAAGTGGGGGGGCCACAAGGAGTGGGTTCGTATCGTCCAGCACGTCTGGCCTTATATCGGCGGAACGATAGAAGATATCAAGGTCACGACTTATGCAAAAGGACCGCTCTCTCCTTGAGAGCTACCCTGAGTAGACGGAAAACGAGACTTGTATTTCATACAAAATACCGGAATTCAACTATATATTTGACTTTGTATCCATTTTTGGTTGATCACCGTTATCATCAGAGACTAAGCCGTCATCTGACAATACGATCGAATCATAATCGTAGTCAGTCTCCTCGCTGTTCTCGCTGTCCTCTTCGACTGGCTTTTCTTTGACCTGCTCTTCCTCGACCTGCTCTTTTTCGACTTGCTTTGCTGCGAGTTGCCGTTCTTCGGCTTGATTTGGGTTATTACCACCCTCCTCGTCACTCTCGACAGCAAGGCTTTCTACGGATTTCGATCCCTCCCTACGCAGTGGATCGGTCCTTCTCTCGGTAGGGTGGCCGCTAGACTGCTGGTTGGATTGCTCGTCACGTTGAAAGAACAAACAAAAATTGACCTGTGCGGATGGATCCGAAGAACAACATCCGTCACATCTCCTACGTAAATGATGCCAGCCAGAGACTTGGCATGTAAAACCTTGGAATCGACATTCAAGGCATGAATCACCGTTTTCTATGAGTTTTTTTGTATTTTCAAAGGTTCTGTCCCTTCCACGTGTCAATTTTCCCTGGTGGACACCTGACTGAGAGTCCCCAAGTCGACCGTCCCGGGACGCCAACTCTTCCAATAGCGAAAAGTGACGTTGTGAATCCCTTCTCTTTTTTTGGGTAGTAAAGACGTTGAAAACACAAAGCCCTTTTGTTTGATTGTGACATCCATCGCACTTGCGAGGCTTGGTTGTCTCGCGCCTAGTAAGCGTGCAAGGTTGTTGTTTATAGGTACAGTATGTGCAGGAGAAACCCCGAGAAACCAAAGATTTGACTTCTTCAAGGTTGCGTGGTCGACGCTGATACCCCATACGATTTCGCCTTTTAGTACTAGACTTTCGGAGGGGTCTCATATCGATGTCTGTCGAAAATGAATCTGATGAAGTGTCGGGTGTTAGGCCTGGAAGAAATAAAGATTCATTAAACTAGAGCCGGAGTAAGTAAAAAAGTCAACTTACCTTGACGAGTTGAAGGTCTCGTTTTGGACCTAGTTTCTGCTGGAGGTTTTGCGCGAGATCGAACGCCTCCATCTGCGTCGGTTTCTGATGAAGTAGCTACATCCGATCGCCTCGCCGAGGAACTATCTTCGTCCATCTCTACGTCGAAACGGGGAGGCTGAGTGGTCTTCACGCTCTCGAACTTCCACAAAACGAGACGGAGATCGGCTCTATGAGCACGCCATAGCTTCTCTGTATCAATTACGGTCGAGCATACTGCAGTTTCACCATGTCGAACGAATAAAGTGACCTGGGAATCCCTTGGAATCGTCCAAAACTTGTAGATCCTCTTCAAACATTTCTATCGGGTTTGACTTTGGTCAGTCTGACGTCGCGATTACGAGTTCGGCTTCGTATATATATACTGAAAGGGCGAAGGTCACTCACCTTTAAGGATTCATCCCGCTTGAGGAGTAGTGAATGCGAAATCAACGGGCCATTAGCCCACTGACACACGATGAAATCTCTGATGATATGGCTCATCTTCGGACAATCTCAAGGTTGATATATGCTGAGGTGCTATCGATTGTAGAAGAGGAGCCCTGATTATAGCTATACGGGGATCGGCACGACGATAGCAGGGTCGAAGATTGGATCAGTCGATCGATTTGTCTAACGCCCACTTGGTGGCGAGCACTTGGATTCACTACCAAGCATGGGCACAAAGCAGGAGAGAGCCGTAAGTACCTTCTCGCAACGACAAAGACGGAGACGAGATGGGATTCCTCCTAATGATCAGCAACACATCCTTGTTCCATTTAAACACAGCCTAGAGCCATCCCCAACGGTTTGCTAGATACACGACGGTAAGTTATGTGATTGTCTGAACCCCGTATACGACCTAACGAGCACATGTAGTTATGGAAATCACACAACTCGGTGCTCATACGTCATGAGCCAACTATATCACTCGTGTACACTAGATAGTTGACATCATTTCGCAAAAAACGAATTCTACATACCAATTCCGTGGTCTGCTTTCAGTTGTCGTCCTCGAGAAACCATATATTCTGAAGTTTTTCGATTCTCGCTTTTGGAATTTGGTCAGTGGAGCAGTTGGTTGGGTACTCAGGAGAGTTATCAGTCCTGCTTGGCGAACGTGCAAGGGTGAGTCCGGCTCCATTTATCCTGGAGACGACAGTTTTCACACCGCCCACTGGAATAAGTAAAACCGACGGTACACTGCTTTCCCTTTTGTTGACATTCCAGACACGATTCTCCACGTTCTATGAGGGTTTCCAAGTCTTGACACGAGCGATTACCCCCAAACGCTATCTTTGGGAGTCGAACTGGTCGAGAATGAGGTCGGAGGCTCCTCAGAACCGCGCACAGAGGCGTCTGGGATGATCTCTTCGCCCGATCTCTTCTGACCGTTGTTCCCGAGTCGAGTGAAATATCGGCGTCGGTCGAGTGCATAATGAAATAGCAGGGTAGAATATTCTTATTGAGATGACAGACCTCACAACGGCGTATCCTATTTGAGGCGCTGGTAAGCGTACATTCTCTCCCAGCCCTTTGGCAATGAGCGCAGGAGAATCCTCTCTGGATAAGAGACCCTGTCAGCTCTCGATCCAAAGGTTGCACAATCGTGAACGGAGGCGAACGGTTGTTGGATTCCACGAAGGGTTCTTCGGTAGTCGATTCTGGAGAGTCTGAAATCACATCTGAATAAAATGAGCATTTACCATTATAAACGAGGGCTTACTGCGGCGTACTCTTGTCCTACAGGACCGATGCACAAAAGGTACTGAGGTAACACTCTGGATCTCCTCGTCTTCTTCCTCTGTCTCAGTCTCCTCCACAATCATTGATTCCTCCATTTGGTCTTCGACTTCTGGCTCGTCCCTCTCCTGCATCTTAGTATGCGGAGTCGAACTCCATGCATTCTCGACTGAAGCTTGCATGGGCAGCCGGGGAGGTCGCGCAATGGGGATTGGATTCTGGCAAGCACGTTCCCAGAATATAGTCTGCCCAGCCGTTGGACTCGCTCGAATCTGATCCCACACATAATCCAATACCACCCCCGTCGGATACAAGGGAGGCTCGTCAACTCGGATGAACAACGTGATTGGCACGTTATCCGGGATAGCCCAGCACGCGTGTACATCCCTTTCAATCTCCTGAAGCGATTTCAAAGGTAACGACGAAAAGCGACAAATCGAACCAAAGAGGGGTGGGGGTCAGAAACCATCAGAGAAGAGAGTATAACGTCGACTCACCTTTAACGATTTACTTCGTGCGAGAAGTAATGCTCGCTCTCCTTCGCTTTCCCTACAGTAAACGAAACGATCCGAAAGTGCATCCCTTGCGGGGGAAGGACGAGGCATGGCTCATCGATCCACCAAACAACTCGACCAGTAGATTGTCAATTTCTGGATTTCCTCTCGCTGGAATACACAGACTTGAAGGAATATTCGTGGGGCGAAGCAGGCCAACCAAAGGAATCGATGGCGATAGCTGAGTCCAAGCCCCCCGATCGGATCTACACCCCTGCGATCCGCTGCCCACGGCGACTCTTAGCCTAGCTCGCTTTCAACCTTCTCCAGTGAGAAGGAGGTACAATGTAACAGGTAGAACAAGTATGTGTTTCAGAGACTAGCAAACATAGGTACAACGCTTCGATCGATTCAAAAAGCCGCTATCCACAACCACGGCAACAAATTCAAAAGGTTCCTTCAACATATTCGCCCGCTAC
>WSTP01000582.1:0-11172 GCA_019627735.1 Serendipita sp. 400
TAGGGACGAAAGAAAAGTTCACTCTCAGCGACGACCACATAGGGTGCCGAAATGCCGATCAAATATCAAGCTTGCCGCTCACGCCTACGACCAAGTCCCAGCATCATCGTCCAGCCTCTTCTAATCGAGAGGTAGAGATACTTCTCTACTTATCCGACTGGTTTATTCCTTTCAGAGGCTCACTAGGGCCGACAATGAGGGATGCATCAACGCCACCTTCACGAGGATGTCGAAAAAGAACGTAAAGGAGTTTTGGGATGCTATCTCCTCTGTATTCTATGCGTTCTTCGGGCTTAGGAAAAGGATTCCTCACTTCAGTGGCGAAAAAAATCGAACATTCCATGGTGAGAGCCAACAAGTGTCGCTCACAGGCTCAGGCTCATTTAGGACTAGTAAAGCAAGCAAATTTTGAAACATAAGACTCACCTCGGAGGCAGAACCGTATGGAAGAACAAACTAATTGGTCGCCATCAGTGTCTATTAGTACTCAAGAGAGATCTCGTCATGAAAACGAGGCGACCTACGAAATAATGCAGTTCACTCAAGATCTTATTCGCTTCCAGAAGGCTAAAATAGCAGCGTCAATACAGATTCTTACCCCATTACGCCGGAACCCGTCTAACGGAACGTTATGCAGCCACACGTCAAAAGCCCTCCACAGGCTGTCCAGCCCCTTTTGGCGATCTTGCTTGTCGATGCTCCCTCTCTGTACGCGCATCGAATATGTGTGTAGAGTCTAACCAGGAAGACCACTGACTGATTCGATAATGGTGCATCTAATTCTGCTCTTGCCAATTGGAACCGAGCTAACGATCAACGCCTAGTGCGAGACGGGCAGGGTCCCAGAGGAACCTAGTTGATTCTTCCGCGTTAGAATCTTCTTAACACGTCACGAGTCGTGTGGGAGGACTGAGAGAAGGGGTACAGCATCGATTGCTGGCGCGTTGGATATGGATCAACAGAAGAGATCAATCCTAGATGCTGGTCGATACCTGCGATTACAGGGCGCTTCCTCCCTGGTTGTTCGGGGTTTGTTTAGCCGGGCGACATATTGATCGGACGTGTGGAGGATGTGGTTGGCCTACGCCTCGCTGCCATCTCACATGCAACATTTGGCGAGTGGCTCTTCAAGGCAGAGACAATCATAAAAGGCAAATCAGGATGTCGTCCATCTTCATCTCTCCGTGATCACCTTGAGGTTCAAGCCCATATTCCCTCAGAAACGCTCTGATTATCGGTCTGACTCAATCCTCATGAAGTCACCTTCATTTGCGAGCTTGCTCGAGCGACACGAGGCTTGGGTCATGTATCTATCCATTACCTCTTTCTTCGTCGCCATCGCCGAGATCTCCTTCGCTGCTTTGACCATTGATCGGTATAGCGTCTCAATCGACTTTTGTGCGCTTGGCATTATGACGCTTATAAAGTGTTTCATAATGTGGAGAAAATGGACAATGAGAGTAATCGGTAGGAGAGAGAAGCCAACATCCAAGTCCATTTATAGCATCGTCTTCCTCTTGGTCGACACCCTCTTAGCTCTCAGTTGGTTCATCGTCGCTATCATGGCGACAACCGTCACTGCTATCAAAGAGATATTACAACCGTACAGCTGGCATATTGTCGACCCGGAGCGCGTATGGGTACAAGCTTTTGTGGCGTATATAATAGTGGGTTTACTATCGGCAGAAATCATTTTGGCCCTTTACTCTCGTCATCACACCCTCCAAGAACAACAACCGCCACAGCTGCTAGAATCGCGAAGGAAAACATCGTCGAAGGCGCCTATAAGCTGGGTTCTGGGCCTTATTCCTATCTCTGTCACCATTATCGTCATCGAGTTCGGCCTCTCCTTTGGGGATGGCTCATATGGTGGTTCCAGCCGTTGGTTGATCCCCGTCGTAGTGGCATTGACACTCCTTCTTCATCTAATCACTCTCGCCGTGTGGAAATTCACAACAAAGAAGAGGACAGGGGCGAATACTCCTCCATTCGTCTATAGTATCACCCTTGCTGTTCTTACAGCCTCGCTTGCAGCAATTTGGCTCGCCGCTCCCATCGTCTCATACGCCGCTCCAACATCCGACGTGAACGAGATCTACTACTCCTCGTGGCTAGGCGACTACTTTAGGCTGCTAGACCACCTCCGCCCGGCGGCGGCGGCTCTGGCTTTCCTCATCTCGTTTCTTATGTGGTCCCAGTTTGGATTTATCATCTATTACCGGAATCGGTACTTTAAACGGGTCACACACACGCGCAATGCAAGCCGATCAACGGCTGATACCGACATCACCAGAATCGAAGACAATGGCAATGCGACGGGTACAAATAAGGATTCGATGGATGCGAGCACACATACCGGCCAGTGCGAACTACCCACAATTCCCGATCCCGTATATACCCATTAAGTACGTGCACGACAGTACCCCAGTAACCGCACCCTCCTCACTTGCTGCATACAGTCCACCCTCAAGTGTACTCTATCTATAATTAACTGTTTTAACCGCCGTACTCTTTCTATCACTGCATCTCCTGTAGATAAATCTATAGCAAGGGTGAGCGCCTATGATGTTGGGCAGTTCATATCCTATCAGCTGACAAACACTTCGGTAGCCGATATCACACATCTGTAAAGATTAAGCTATATTCTCGAAGCAAGGGGATCAAGCCCATTGAGCTTGCGAAACGGGCAGCTACTCCTCTATCTCTGCCAGTTTTCACTTTGTTATACTCTTTTGGAAGTAAATCGGGCATATGGGTGGGTGATGCCCACAAGGTTGAGGCAGGAATGACATATCTATGAGCTGAAATCACTCGTCCAGACTACTGGGTCTGTTCGTTGAGAGAAGAAGTGGCTGCTGGTACTCAAACTATGTATAGGGTATACTATGCTGGTCAGCATGCGCGCTCACACAGTCGCGTCAATCATTCAGTCGAGGTGGGTGGGTGGATCCCGGAGGTTGGAAGAGTATGGCTTTCCTCTACCTTTCTCTGTAGCTTATTGCTCGTTTAGGCTTTTCGAGAAATCGACCAGCATATAATGCGCACCTCATGTTATCTATCCCCTCAACCTTTCCTCGTTTCTACCATCACCCTCCACTCCTCCAACCCCAGCCCAATCTTAAGGACGTAGGCGAGTACGCCTAGCCTCTAAAGATCGTGCTGATTCGATGACGCAACAAACCTTTTGGTTTTGGGACTCGTTGAAATGGGCTGAAACGATGATCATGCTCATAATCCTCGCATCCACAGTACTTTCCGCTCCAACCATCATCCTTTCATTCATGACAAGCATAGGATCTAGTCTAATCCTCAAAGTGTTGTTGTGCCCAATAATCATGGGCGCATTGACAGTAGGAATGACTATTTACATTTATATGAAGTTGAGACGCACAGCTGGCGCCAGAGTAGGGACTACGCAACGTCAAGAGATGCTCAGTAGGAAGATTGCTATTGCCAATGGTGCTCTTGCTCTTGGCTGGTTCGTCGTCGCCATCGTCACAATGTTGGGCGTCTCCACCCTCAAAATAACAGAAGAGGCTGCTGTGACGATGGACAGCGGTTTACCGACCTGGATCTGGATCCAAGCCTACCTAGCGTACATCATCTCGGGCTTCAAGGTAGCAGAAACCGCTTTGATGGTCTATCATCGTTACCGCTTCGAGAGAAATCTACAGCTACGACAACAGCTGCGACAACCGCCAGAACCGGAGGACAGGATCCTCTGGGAGACGCATACCAAGTGGATTTTGGGCTTGATTATCACCTCCCTCGTCGTCACCTTTCTCGAATTCGGGCTCGCATTTGGAGACGGTGCTCTGGGGGGCTACAGCCTTTGGATGGCGCCCAGTGCGGGGCTCTTGAGCCAGGTCGTCCACTGGTGCACCATCCCCTTGTGGAGACATACGGCGAAGAACAGGAGGGGAACCAATAAACCGTCATTTGTTTACAGCACTATCCTCCTCATTTCAGTCGGCTTTCTCGCCCTTCTGTGGCTAGCAGCGTCCGTCGTGTCGTTCCTCACCGCAGCGTCCAAATTTGACAACAGCGCCTTCACTCAATGGGCAGCGAAATACAAAAACGATACGCTCCTCTATCGTGTGCGATGGTTTGCTGCGGGGATCTCGGTCCTCGCCATGGTTCTGGTGTCCGCCCAGTTTTGGCTGATCGTCTATTATCACGGAAAGTTTTTTAGGCAGGTGGCCAATGCGCATTCCCACTCCCACTCCCATTCTTGCGCTCATCCACCTTCTCACATCCGTCAATCGACCGCCGATACCACCTTTACGACGAAGACGATGAAGTCCAACGGCTACGATAACAAGGACTACGATAATTCCAGATATGGAAACAATGTTCTCCCAGAGCTTGGTTTGAATACCAGTCCATACTCTGCCCGGAGTCAGTTGCCCTCTCCTACTCTTCACTTTCCCTCTGCACCTCAATACGGATCAGAACGATCTAATCCTCAGCAAATATACTCCACTACCATCAATTCAGGTCCTGCCATGTCATCCTCGCCTTCTGCTTATAGCCCTCATTCCCCGACGCACTCAATGTACAATCCTGTCTATCAGCAACCACCTTGCTCACCCTGATATCTCAATATCCCACAAACAAGAGGATGTGAGCCTTTCACCTACTCGATTTCCTAGATCGTTTAAGCGGGGTAAGCGTGCTCATCTATACGGGAGTGCCATTCATCTTATCGCGTGCCAAATTTCTACTGCTCTCTCTCGCCTCTATTGTACGTATTCAGTTTGCTTGTTTCACCTTCGAAAGAAAAAGTTACGGACTCCACTCCCTTAAAGAAAAAGGCTGATCTCGGGTCTCGTATGCAGTTCTCCTTCCCGGGGTGATAGACGTGTTTTGACCTCAGAAGTTTGATGTAATCGCTTTCCGTATCAATTGGATAGTACATGTTACGTTGTGAACCGAGAATCGGGTTTGAGTGCCAATCCTGGGACAGAAGGAACCAGCATATGAACTCAAGGGGGCTCGTTGTGAATCAAAGCCAACCCCTGTTGGAACACCCTGAAACCATTCGTCTCCTTCTCTTCTCTTCGGTTCAGTAGCGGTTGGAAGTTCGAGACATGTGGAGGTAGTCATTGACGGCTGGTCGTTAGATGGATATGGGGTTTGTATATGTGGGTAACCAATTCAGCTGGTCAGGTTATTGCCATCACGGTGCAGGGGCTTTATTACTGGATCTGGTTGATTTAGTCAAGGGTTGCAGCCGAAGTGCGCCCTACCATACGATGGGAAATGCTCTCTGTCGATCTATACGTTTCCCCCCCAACATCTGACTCACTATGACTGAAAGTGACGTATATGGCACGTATTTTCTCTTCCCGTGCTTTTCATACCACTAAGAGGGTTGAGGTCTCGTTTGTCGTACTATGCGAACGGTTCATCAAGTCGCGTCTACTCTATGCCGATAGTGCATTAGACAACAATTTGGTAACAAACTTATGAGTCGTATTAGGGGTATCCTCGAAGCTAGAGGCGAGGTCGATGGTGATTGAGGCGCGAATCTAGAGATCTAGAGGGGAATTGCTGGGGTTGGGATTGGGCGGGATTGTGGAACCAACGAATAACCAACAGGCAAAATACAAGGTTTCACTAAAGAAAAATGCGACCGGTATGTATCCCCATACCCAATCCCTTCGTCCCCAGTTCTTGATTGAAATCTTGGGTGGCTGAACCGTATGTTCTAGAATGAAGATGATAGGTTAAAAAAGTGTAACCCTTGTTATAGCTGACTGGAATAATGAGTGCTAGTGCCCGTCAGGTCCTGCTTTAGTCGCGAATCAGCCAGAAGACGGTGTAGGACGCGTATGTGAAGCGGTAATACGCCATTACTCTACATTGCAGACCTCTCGTTTGGCTTTCGGTGATCGGCAGAGTTGAGGCCAGGGACCGATTGATGTTTGGAGCGGAGGCTGGGAGATTTTGTGTTTGGACTTCGCCCTCAAAAGCAATATTCGTCGAGAGACCCTGAAAGAACAATATGAACATACAGGATGCGTCGCAATACTCCCTCGGTCCTCTCACCTCTTTGAACCGCCAGTTCGTAGCTAACTCTGGAAGCTTGAATCACGGCCTCAACTCCATGGCTTCACCTTCGTTTTGGGGACTACCGATGCCAAACGAGGCTTTGTTTCTCCGTTTACCCACTTACCTGTACCTGTATTCTCTTTCATCGCCTTTACTACGATCATCTTTTCCGACCCGCGAACCATTACATGAAACACATCAGCTAGCTCATTTCTCCATCGAAATTTCGACTCTAATAACTGGAATTGGCACAAAATAACGAGTTAGCATCATCAATGTGTAAACGCATTCGGGACATCGACCTCCATTTGGCTAGTGGCCTCCAGGTCCCAAGTCTACTCAGTTTCGCTGCTACGGCAACGGCAGATACTAAAACCGAGACCTATTGCAATTGTCTATCTGCTCCTTTAGTGATCAACAGTGCGGACGAGCACCAGCCCCCATGACCTTCTATGACAGTGAGTTTATTAGTGGCGGAATCCTCATTACTTATGTCATTGTTTCTCAAAAGACAACTATTACTATGACCGCTACACTCGTAGCACAAAATCTTTTCTCAGCCACTTACGAAAAGGACCGTAGGATTCATTTTTGTCTCTCTCATACTATCCGCATCGTTGAACATGGCCGCTTCGTTGAGGACGACTCACATGGTGCATCCAATCGATGGTTAATTTCCGCTACGGCTGTTTTAACGCTCCTTTTCATTCAACCGCCCTTTATGGACTTGGGACGACGGCGTGGACGAGAAAATGCAATGACGGTTTCACCACCCACCTATAATATCGCCGTCGCCACTCTTACGATTCTACTGGCAACGCTTGGTTCGCGGATCCCGACGTTCCATTGATCTTCACCAGGGATACTGTGAATTAAGCATTGTTTATCAACCGTGAGCGATAATCTACAGAGGGTTAATTCATTGTGTGAGGTCAGTAGGCGTGGGCATTCCCTCCCGTTTTCAATTTTCTGATCTAGTTTCAAATCAAATATAGTATCTCTCTCCAGAATCAGCTCTTTGATCGTGTCAACATGTTATTTAATCGATGGCAGACACAAATGGCATCAAATTCAACGACAATAGCAACTCCAAGAATACCACTATCGAAGCGATGCATGCTGGCCAGTATCAATTGACCTCGAACTCCAACTCCGTACGGCCCCTTTTCTATTCCTTGGCGCTGCACTCGTACCGTCGCCAAGCCGAGGGAAACGACTGGTCCGAAGAGACAGAAGGGGTGTTAGGGAACGCTATCCGCTGAATACGCTGACTTCTTATCCTGTAGAAATATTTGTACCAAAGGTGAGCGCCTATCGATCGCTGTAATCCTCATGCTACCAGTTAACCAGACTCTTTGATCGATCTTCAAGCTTGGTCGGTGTTGCCGGCATTGTGGCGCCAATCTGCGTGAAATCTGTGAGAATTACGGCTACCCTTCAATCTATCCTAGTCTTCGGACTAACCAGACGTCTATGGGAATGAATTAGGCATTTGGGCAGTTGTTTCCACGAGGTGGAGGCGTGCATGATATAGAGGTCAGCAGTCAATGTTACTCCTGCAGTTTGTTCAATTATCGATGCAAGCTGGCATTAGGTGTCGAAGATTACTATTATGTCGAGAGAATCACGGTAGAGAGACCGGGAAAGGGATGGATGACAGGAAAGAAAGGAAGATGGGTGGCTGGCCGGTAGGCTGGCACCTCGGGTGTGCGCAGAATCCGTCATCCTGGTCGTTATTCTCCATCACACTGCCACGCATATCCAATTGAATAGAATCAAGGTGAGAGGCTACTGGCTCACCCTACATTGCCCATTCAGTGTTCACCTATTTGCCTTTAGGCTTACTCAATATTGGTCCAAGATATAATGCACATCTCTCATCGTCTTGGCAGTTCGATTCCCCTTCGATTTCCTGGACCTCGAGCCCACGTCTCTTGGGGTATATAGGTCAAAGACCCGTCTACTCTGAACTCTTTTGGGAGTTTCCGATTCCGATGACGCGTCCAACGTTTTGGGACGTGTTGAAATGGCCAGAAAAGATGATAGTGTACATAATGCTGACATCCACCTTACTTTCCCTCCCGACGATCGTCTTTTCAGCCCTCACGAGTGTAGACTCTGGCCTCGTAATTAAGGTCTTGGTCTTCCCAGCCGTTCTGGGTCTGGTGACAATAATAACAACCCTCGGGGTCTGGCAAAAGTTGAAAGAAACCGCATTGGACAGACAAGGGACGACAAAACGTCAAGGGATGCTCGGAAAGGGATTGGTTTTTTTCAATGCCATCCTTGCTCTCCTTTGGTTCATTGTCGGCACCATCACTATGGTCAAAGTTTCCACCCTGTTGACAACAGAGTGGTACAGCCGAGACACTGAGAGATCTTATGATGTAGTCCCAGCGTTTATCTGGACACAGGGCTACTTGTCATATGCCATCTCGTGCCTGAAGTGGGCGGAAGTCGCGTCAGCCGAGTACTACCGTTACCAGTTCGAAAAAGCTCCACTAATGGGGACGGTACCCCCACATCCGGATGACAAGATCCTCTGGAGGAAACATACGAAGTGGATCCTGTGTTTCATCCTCGCCTCCATCGCCATCACCTTTCTCGAATTCGGCCTCGCGTTGGGAGATGGTGCATTGGGAGGATATAGCCTTTGGATGATTCCCGCTGCGGCGATATTGAGCCAGATCGTCCATTGGCTCACCATTCCCCTCTGGAGACGTACGGCGAAGAGCAGGAGGGGGACAAATCGGCCGCCGTTCATCTATAGCACCACGCTCCTCGTCTTGACCGGCTTTCTGACCTTGGTCTGGGTCGTGGCCTCCATCGTCTCGTTCCTCACTACATCTTCCAAGTTTGACAACAGTCGCTACATCCAATGGACAGTGAAATACAGGAGCTATAAGCTGTTGTATTACGTCCGATGGTGTGCTGCTGCAATTTCGGCGCTCGCTGCAGTTCTGGTATTTGCACAATTTTGGTTGATTGCTCACTACCGCGCAAAGTACTTCAAACGAGCTAGGAGTGCCGATACCAGTGCCAATGTCGCCCATCCTTCCTCTTACACTCGTCAATCGATTACAGGAACCACCCTCGCGACACCAGGAGTAAACAAGGTCTATGACGCGGCCGAATACGTGCAGAGCGAGCTTCCGAAAGTTGGTCCGAGTACAAGCTCATACTCTGCTCGATCTCAGTTGCCGTCCCCGAGTCTGGTATACTCCCCATATGCCTCCCAATATGGACCACCGCAGCAGCCCAGTGCACAACATCAAACCTATGTCGCCGCTAACAACAGTACCCATGACATGATGATATCTGCGCCTCGTTTGTCATACAACCCAACTTCTCGGACGTATCCGACCTCCAATCCACTCTATCAGTCGTGAACGTCTTCAACCTGAACTCTCGACGTTTCAAATGTGCAAGGATGAAACATATGTTTCTTCTCTATCTTGATTTACCTATACATGTGTAAAAAAAAGCAAAGTGTATTTGTTTATATCTTCATTGGCTGCAGTAGGTCTATTAGTTTGTATCCTTTGCATCCGCGTTTGCCTTTCTGCCTTTGGAAAGACATACCAAATTAGGACTCACATGCAATTGTCTCTCCGAGTAATAGAGT
Source organism: Serendipita sp. 400 (assembly GCA_019627735.1). NCBI lineage: Eukaryota > Fungi > Basidiomycota > Agaricomycetes > Sebacinales > Serendipitaceae > Serendipita > Serendipita sp. 400. Next base: position 9,680 of record WSTP01000582.1, read on the forward strand.
ATTTCAACTCTCAGACGTTTTGATACAATTGTTTAAAGGAACGACCATCTAAATTGATATTAATCACCAGTATACTCGTGGAAAAAGAGGTGGATACGATGTGACTAATGTAATTGCAACTGCCCCTTATCGTCAGGTGGGGCTTGGTAGTCGGAGTAGGAGACTGCAGGCCAGGAGGCTGGAGGCTGGAAGCGCCGGAAGCGAACGTCTCTTGACGCGCGTCTGTACGAATACTCATCCTTCCTCTCCCTCTCCCTCATGGCTGAGATCGTCGGCGTAGTCTCCAGTGTCATTGCATTTACTGGTGTTGCTCAGAAGACCATCAGCGCCATTGGCGACTTCAGATCTGCCACCAAAGAGCGCGACGACATTCTCCGCCGGCTCTCTAATGTCGAAGTTAATCTAAAGAAACTGGACGCCGTATTGAGCAAATTTGATTCAAATGATCCGGACTTGGACACCATTAGACAACACTTGGAGGACTTCAAATGTACGATACAGAATCTTACGGATAGGTTGAAGCCATCTGAAAACGCCAGTGGGCTCAGCATTCTCGAACGCCTGAGCTGGGTTGTGAAAGGAAAAGGCCAGGCAAAGGAGGACTCCACCAAGATAGAGGAATTCGATCAACTACTCGCCAAATGGCTGTCTTTGGACACATGGTATGCATCTATATCCATTCATGCTTCATTTGTCTTAATATACGTTCTACAAGGGACAAAGTGCGAAAACACGCGTATGGTAGGCATCGCAAGTGGACATAAATAATGCAGGATCCTAACCCATTTCCGTTTATAGATGAGGAGCGTCAAAAGATTCTCGACTGGCTGTCGCCCATCAATTTCTTTGCTAGACAAAATGAAATCTTTTCCACACGACAGCCCGATACTGGAACATGGCTGCTCGAGAGCAGCGAATTTCAAAAATGGAAGTCTGGTGAAGCAAAAACCCTGTGGTGTGTTGGCATGCGTAAGTAAATCCGTTCCTCAGATCGGGGTGTCTTATTAAATGCATTCCTTTAGCCGGAGCTGGCAAAACTGTCATGGCGTAAGGTTGTTCTCGTCTCGTAGCCAATAGGTCTGACTCGTTGCTGTCGACAGATCGACGGTAATGGACCATCTATGCAAGGGTTTTGTAAAGGATATCGGTTTTGCAATCGTATATTGCAATTATAAGGAGCAGGAAATTCAAACCCCCACTAACCTGCTCTCAGGAGTTTTACGGCAGCTATACGATGGAATCTCCCTCTCAGACAAAGTTACAGACCTCCATAGCAAACACGCCGAGCGGAAAACTCGTCAGACACTTGCTGAGGTTTCGGAGCTCCTTCGGCAGGAAGTAACCCGATTCTCAAAGATCTTTGTGATAGTGGACGCCCTCGACGAGTGTCCGGAAGAAAATCGGTCACTTCTTCTCGAGGAACTACGCGCACTCCAGCCAAAAGCTCACTTGATGGTTACATCGAGACCAGAGGTCACCGCTATTGCGGGATC
>WSTP01000583.1:0-11162 GCA_019627735.1 Serendipita sp. 400
TACAGGAAGCCTCTTACCTTCGTGTAAGTTGCTTGTTGCAGTAGGCGCAAGCCCTATGAACTATGGTAGAAAAGCACGAAAGATCAAAGCAAATAGGGGATGAGATAAAATTTGGTATACACTGTGAATGCCACTCCACCATTTAGCACATGGTTAACAAGAAACCCGTCACTACCTCTCGTGTCACACCTGGGACATCTGCCTGTGGGTGAACGGGACATGTCGAGTTCGTTCGACGATCTTTGTATGATTGACCAGCGATATCAAAATCTTTCTCCTTTTGCGCGTGTCGTCGCCACATGTACGACACTATGCTAAAAACTCCGACAAGCTCGGCGAGCCGCGTAAACCTGACTTCTGTATTGCTTCTACCACTTGAACCAGGTGTTAGTCGAGATTTGAAAGGTAGTTGTATAGTAAATCTGACGGTAGGTCGACGAGATGAATATGGGGGAGTTCAAGTCCGGTTGACCGCCTCTCCCAGCAGGTGTCGAGAAGCGCCGTATGGAAAGGTCACGCTTAAGTCCACTAGGTCCCCACTGGTTTATCATATTTTCGCTTTTAAGAGGCAGGCAGGAAAGGGTGACATAGTCTGTCACATTTCCTAATGATCAAGAAGATTTAAACTCCGCTTCAACCGCGCGCTCACCTAGAGAGCTGCTGGAATGCGCATTACCGCATATGATCCTGCAAACGATTATATAGTCGTATGGTACATAAATCAATGCACGATGGTGGTGACTGGTATTCTCGGCACAATACTCCCTTATAGCTAGTTGCTTAGTCGAGGTTGTCGTTTGGTTGCCGCTATAGCAAATTCAGAGGAGCATAATCGACTCAATTCGTGCTATAGGTGCGTATATAGCACGTACCAATCCTGATTCATGCGAGTACACTTGGGACTCACGATTTGAATCGAAGTATGGATGTCATCAATATTACAAATTTCGACAAGGGAACAGCCACGTGCAACATGGAAACTGTCTCGGTGTTTTCGTACATAGAACTGCAGCGGTTAAGCCCCGGCCATCGACGTCTCCCGTCAACAGATTCCAGGATCGAGTTTCCAATCCAGTGCAACAAGTGTGATTCCTTTTTACCTTGAAATACAGTGAGTGGGATGGTGTAAACAGAAATTCGGGACATCTGGGTATTGTTATGATATCGGTCAGCTGCCTAGTAATGTTGCTCGGATAGTAGTATCCTTTGTTCTAGATCGTGTAGTTGCGAATGCAAGTTCAAGCTATTCTGGTTCCGAAAGCGCTCATGACATAGAGCACAGGCGTATGGCTTCAGAAGTATCTCTCTTCCAGATAAGGAGGATAGGGAAGTCTGTCGGCTTTGGTCGTTTGGTCGTTTGTGACTATAAATCGGCCCCCTTTCAGGGAAATGTCGCCTCTTCATGTCAGCCATGAGTTTCTCAAAATCAAGTAACTCGTCGGCTCTCCCTTTCATGGCAGAAAGACTCATTTCTTGCCCATACAGCGGAAGAGATCTTGGGGCATTTCCTGGAGATGAGCACTGACTACTACAGTGGGACTCGGGAGGGGAGATGCCATTCCCTTGTGTCGAGGGAAGAATGCTAGACGTGAGCATGGACGTAGACGGAGACTGGAAAGAATATCCTGCATGGGACGTCGAGGGACCAGAGAGCGGTTGATATTGCGGATGAGAATACATCGTCGTAGCCGATTGGTGGGTTAGTGTCCGGGTCATCTGCTGGATTCTATACTGTGGATGCCACCCCGCGGGTACGCTTATGTTCGAAGATGCAAAGGGATCTACGCCAGTGGAGTCGACCTGAGGGTTGTTTATCATCCCCGTAGTTGTCATCGTCGTCGATTGATCCGACAACTGGCGACCTTTCCGCCGTCCGCTCCCATTCATAGGGCCCGCTTTCTTTTCGTTTTTATGGCATTTTTTGACGTGTCGTGATAATAGACCACTATTGTTGTATTTCCGTCAGCGATCTCGCTAGCCGGAGCCGGACGCCAATGGGTGGCTCACCTCCGCACAAATTGGTCACCACAGTGCACGCACTTGTATGGACGACTGCCGGTGCCTGTAGAAGAGAAGGATATAGGGAAAATCGGGTAGAATTTGGAGATAAAAGGTACGCAACGGGATCGCATATGACGAGCGACATGCTGACTACGGGTAAACGTCGAGCCACAGACGGGACACTTGTGATCACCTCCCATGGCTTATATTGCTCTATTAATAGTCTTTGTTAGCCTGATTGGACGACTGGAGTCTCGATTTCCGTTGCGTTTCCCTTCCTTGGTGTGGCCCTTTTCGCTAGGTGGGGGCTATCCAGGCAATGGGAGGGAAGGAGCTATTCGTTGAGGCCTAGTTCTAGAGTTCTAAAGTTGAATTTTGATTAGCTTATAAGCCAAGCCTGGTCCTCTTCGTGGTCCTCGTAGTTGAAAATGCGTCCAAGTTGCTCAAGGCGTAACGGTGCCGTTCACAGTGCTTTGACCGCCTCCCAGCAGCGCCGTGTGGAAAGGTCACACATGAGGTCTCCACCAGTTTATTCTATTCTGCTTTCAAGAGACTGGAATGGTCTATCAAATCTCCTATTTCAGTCTTCCTGACGATCGTTCAGGAGATTCAAGCTCCGCTTCAACCGCGCTCGTTACCTCAACGCCTAGCTCATATACACCGAATTCTGTTAAATTTTATAGTGTGCATTACCACATATGACTTTCCAGACGATTATACGGTCGATAATTCATAAGGCTATAGTGCATAAAGTGCATAATGCATTGTTTGAATGTTTGAATTTCAAAGACGACTAGGCTACAAAGTCGAGACCAATTGGCCCGTAGGATAGCCATTGGAAGGACATACTCGTGCGACCCGTATTGTATATCAAGAGTTCTATAAGAGTAGTGTTTCGACCTCACCGGAGCCAATGTTTGATTGGATATAGAATCTCGGCACCTAAACGTATTGAAAACAATATATATTATATTGATTTTTGGTTACTCTTCTCCGCGTTGGATAGAAATGAGCAATTACGCTTTGGCCACCTTCTTCGCGCAATTGTCGACTAGGTGTTTGACGTCGGGCACTTCCTGTCATTGAATGTCACAGGCGAGGATGAGATCTTGGCATGTTCAAATTGTCACTAGATCATAAGATAAATCTTATTCATAGCTCCTGGGAATTTGGTCAGTAGGAGAGGATAACCCTCTGGCGAAGACTTGCCTTCCAGTTTCGCCCTTCTGTGGTATCCTAATGTTTCATTGCGCACTCGTGTTATCATCTTCATGATTATCATCATCCACATCCTGCTCCCTGAGGTGTATTCTTTCTTCCAAACTGTGTATCTCCGAGTGCATACTTAAACTGACTCGGTGCCGAAAGCGCTCAGAACACAAGTCACAAGGATAGACTTGGATATGGGCTCTCACTCCAAGCGATGAAGCTGTAGAGGCAGAATGGCAACCTCCTCGATACGGCGCATTTGGATGTCCTGCATTCGAGAGAGTATTTTCTGTCGAATGTTGACTCTTCAGCCTCTTCATGAGATTTTCATAGTCAAACTCGCTGGTGACGACGTCAGAATGTTCTGGTGGAAGTGGGATTGTGGGATTTCCTGGGGAACTGCATTGACTGGTGCAAAAGGAGTTTGGAGGACTGGCATCCTCCTCGTCTCGGGTAAAGGCAGTGTCTCGTGTAGAGGCGGCGCTTTGCCAGGGGACAGACCCGATAGGTGAGCTAGAACTTCCTGCGGGTGATGGAGTCTGGTTTCCCCTCTCTGCTAGTTCGTACTCGAAAGGAGGTGGCCTTCGTGAAGGGAGTCGCCTATTGTCCCATGGGATGAAACCTGACGGTCTGAGCTCGTTGTTTTGAAACCGCCGGAGATGATCCTGCAGCAAAGAAATTGAATCTGCATCATCGTCATAGCTATCATCCGGGATTCCAGGTTGCCACGGTGAATGATTGGTGACTACAAATGAGGACGTGGGCGTGTGTGGGGGTACCGAGGCGGGTAATGGTACAGATGAGGGTCCGGATGGAGGGCCAGGCGTGAGTGGAGATGCGTAGTGTGTCGTAGTTTCATCGCTAGTATTTTGAGGCCGTTTCGAGCTGATACGCAACAATCTTGCGAGTCTTGGGAGCGCTGATGCAACCTTGCGACGCAAGCGCTTCATCATTAGTTGCTTATTTTCAGCCTAAAGTATACCCTGTGGTGAGAGTTCAGATAGACCTACTATCGGTGATAGAGCGTCCTTCACCTTATTCGCCCAGCAGTCGCCGTTTGTGATTTTCAAGGTGGCTAGGAACACGAAATGCCGCGAAATGCCGCAAGTCAACTGCGAATTACCGCTTGTGATATAATCCACGGCGGATCCAGTTTGATTATTCGTGGAAATGAGCGAGTTTGTTTTCTTGCGGCTGGCGTGTAGAGTGTCCAAGATGAAGCTCTGGCTAACTGGCAGTGCCCTTGACACTTTGAACCAAAGCAAGGAATGAGGAATATCGAGGTCCTCTCGCAGATACGCATATAAATAGAGGATTTGAAAGCATCATTACCGAACGGAGAGGTGCAGAAAGGCTCGATGACAGGCGCCGCGTAGTGATGGTTGTACGACTCCACGGATTGCGCCTCAACATGGATTAAAATCGAGTGGGTAGTGTTCACTTGGATGTGTAGTTATACTCGCGACAAGGACCGGAGTATCAGAAGGCAGTTCTGTCGAGGCTTCGTCACTACACGAGGGAGTAGCTCTGAGTCCGTAGGCCACCTACTTTCGTTTATGCGCGCCAGAAGTAGCCAAATACCTGTACGTATAGGTCAAGAACCCTATGGCGCATACCGTGTTAGGTTCAGCACCCTGCTTGAGCAATTCTGGCCAAAGCTGGATGTGTCCCTCCGATTCGCCACTGCTACAGGATCAGATACGAATTTTACCTTCGGTGTGAGACCAATTGTTATAGAGGGGGGATATAGAATCTGCCCGACGCGATGGAAAGTTGGAGTTTGGAGCCGAAGATGGGCCTTTTAGGCCTCTACGGAGTAGATTCCAATGGATCTACTTGCTGCAATATAACATGGGTGGTTGGCTTGGATAAAAGCAGACTCGCGTCTAAAATTAGACAGACAGCCTGTGTTCCATCGGTTGAGCCATCCCTCTTGCATCCTCCTGGAATGTTCTGGAGCCCTAATTTGCTATCGTATTATAACTCGAAGGGCAGCTATACGCGAAGGTTGGAAGTTGAGAGAGGCTTGTCGTGCATCATAATGGTGTCGAATGCGAGCGCGCGTACGAGGACCAATGAGTAGGTACTAGGTGAGATATGATGCGTTGTTCGAGAGGAATCTGACAAGTCGGCTGGCGGGGGATCAGAGGGAGAGGTCGGGTCCAAAAGGCGCGGCGAGCGCTGCAGCACAACCGACCGATGCAACCGACAACACGACAACAGAGACAGAGCGACTATATGACCTGATATGTAACGACTGGGTAATAATGTGAAGGACAAACAGGGATGCATAACTAGCTAGCACAGCGACTATCTAGTTTCTGTAAAATCTGACCTGTAATACCACGGTGGCAGCCGACGTTTGCTGTTTTACTAAATACCAAATATTCTTGACGCGACGTAGAGTGATCGTCACAGCCGACTTTGTCAAAGATTTATTACTCGGTTACTGTGATTGTAGAACCGGGAAAGTGGGAGTGACTGGAAGTGGTGCTTGGCCGTTGTTTGTGGCGCGACGCGTCTCGACCTGACCACAACTGACTCTCACTCTGCGTCGCTCACCGTCAGTCGCCAGCTGGAGTCGACTCACATGTCGCCCTCGTTTGTCCGTTAATCCCCACTCCTTTTGGAAGCGCAACCCTTTCGGTAACAATCCCATCCAAAAGTTGGGTATCTCAGCCGTGTTGAAGAGAAAAGGAGGCATACAATACACGTGTATATACGACGAGAAAAGAGTCGTGTGACTCGTTTACTGCTATCATCCTTCCATCAGAGTCTCGTTTAATGCCGGAAAGTGCCCCGCTTTCCGGATCAATAAACGTCAAACCCGGGTATATTGTTCGAATTAGAGGTAATAACTAGCCAGGTACACAGCGAAGGTCAGCCATAACAACGTATGGGATGACCTAACCCTATTTATAACTCCTAGGACCTATCCGTCGCTTGTAATGTTAACAAAAAGACGAACTAGTGGTCGAGGACAAAAAGCTCCAATGACGTGCCCAGCCAAACCACGAACCTAGCGCATCTGCGAGGGTACGACCGTGTGATCTCCTTCATCATCACCTCCCGCATCCCGCTCCCTTTGACGTATTTTTTCTTCCAGTTCATGGATATCCGAGTGCATCCTTAAACTGATCCTGTCCCGAAAACGCTTGGAGCAGATGTCACAAGGGTAAAGCTGCACACTAGATCCCGCTCCAGGCGACGAGGTTATAGATCTGGAATAACGATTTTGTCGAGTCTTTTCATTTGAACCTTCGTCATTCGGAGGAATATCTATCGTCAAGTGTCGTTTCCTCAACCCAGCCATAAGTTTCTCAAAGCTGAGGTCGCTGCCGTGCCCTTGAGAGGTACCATCGACATTATCCTCTGGCGGAAATGGCCTTGCGACATTTCCCGGAGAGGAACATTGACTACTTCGATGAGTATTTGGGGGGCTAGCGTCGTCTTCGTCCCCTGTCAGAGGTGTACCTCTCCTAGATATCGAACTTCGCGGGGCTGCCAATGATGTAGTACGTGACCTGAAATGTCCAGGAGCCGACGAAGCCCGATTTATCTCACTTTGTGGTGACTGCTGCCACTTGTCCTGAACTAGGTAACTGACTCCTCCCGTACTCCATCTATGACCCCCCTGAGGTTCTACTTCCGATACGGAGATAGAGGGTTTGGCATTGTGACCACCCTTTTGCATCTGGGGTTGTTTTGGCAAGCTATATTTGGGAGTGGCGACGGTCGCAGGATGTTTTGAGACAAAATCGCCAGTATCTCGAGTATGTTTTATCCCGATACCTAACGCTTTCGAAAGTTTCGGTAAAGCCGATGCAACCTTGCGACGCAAACGCTTCATTGTTGGTTCCTTGGGTATACCTAGTGTGAAGAGTTCGAGATAGATCTAACATCGGCAATTGAATGTTATTTTACCATCACTCCATCGGGGCATTGTGTTTATATTTGCCACGGTGGAATGCCACAGGAGATGTCGCGAGTCGATTAGGAATTTCTGGAGGTCGTCCACAGTAAAATAAAGTGGAATGACGAAGATAGACAAAAATCCTCAATTGTTCACCTGTAGAGTACCGAATGGGGGTCCAAAGTGAGGCCCAGCAGGTTGGCAGTCTCCTTGCACTTTAAGGGCAACAGGCTGACACATGCATGAGTGAAGCGCTTTAACACGCTGTTAGCACACGGGAGGATTCATAAGACCTATAGAAAGTCCCCACAAAGTCAGAATTCATGTGGTTTTAGCTTATGTACCGCCACGGATGGGTTCTAATCACCTAAAACCGCAATTTACCGGCTCCAGAGATTGGAAAGGCACGATTTCGCCTACTACCTATCCTCTATATTACTATACCTCGACGACCAAGCAATTCCGATTCGCCTTGCTTGACTAATTTTTGATAAACGAGTGGCCGGCAACTACCCACTTAGGATCGCTCCATTACTTTTTATCTTGACGGTTGGAAATGCCGACTTGCCAACTTTCTCGTCCGACAGTGGTTCGGTCTGAAACGTGAAGGGGAAGTCCAGAGTCCAGGTTACTCTCTTTCTTTCTGTTCGACGAGAATTGGTATCAGACTACAGTAGATGAGAGGTTTGGCTGAGCCTCACTAATCGGCGTCTCCTCCACTAGTAATGCAGCTCCAAGGATCTACAGATGCTAGTTGCATTTCGATATTGATATTCTTTGAAACTCATCGTGCTCACGAGGAACGGGAGGAGGTCTTTCTCTCCTTCCATCGTCGAAAATTAATTGGGTGTCTGAAGCTGGAAATGTGTCCCATTTTTGGGAGGAATGAAGGCGGAAACTAGACATGTTGTTTAGATCGGAGGCATTCGTCCTAACTTGAACCCAACTAAAAGCATGAGGCCAAATAGCGAGAGCCAAGAATATTCAAACTCCGCTTCAACCGCGCTCACCTCAAGGTGTGGCTGACAATACACCAAAATCTGCTGGAATGTGCGTTACCACATATGTAACTGCAGATGATGATAATGAAAATGCGGAGAAGAGCTGCATGGAATCTTGAGGTTCAGATATGGGTGTCCACAACCGCAATGCTACACTTGAAAATATCCTTTTTTTTTGAAGTGTGATGCTATTTCATCTATTGTTCGTCAGGTTGAAGATTGAGGTCTAGCGCCCGACTCGCGAAGGGTTGTGCATTCGTTGTAACTTGACCCCAGCCTTGTTGGCAAGGCAAGACCATCCAGGTTATACTATATACCATGGCATCTAATACCAGTGATGAGGACAATGGGTAGGTGATGAGCCACTCTGCATTACCGACAGGTTTCTGACGCCGTTCTCGACTGTACAGAGTCCTGTATCTTCACCGTAAGCATCCCTTTCTCGTATTTTAGCAAATATATTATCTCATTTATAACCAGATGTCACTGCTGAGACGTCCATCAAGTCGGGATATCGAATCAAATTGAACATCGACGGTTCAGATATTCAGCTGACGAGGAATGGCCAAACTAATATATGGACGCCGTACAAGAGTCTGTGAGTCAAATGTATAAAGGTTTTTTCTTATATAGGGACTCAGTTTAGCGATCAGAGAAATCTCCGGGTCGACCAAGGCCAAGGTAACGCTCAAGACTGGTCACACTGTGGCTGGCATCTCGTTCAAAAAAGAGGAATCTACAGTCGGCATCAACGTTCAGGGTGCAATCCAGCAGTTTCTACTCTCCATGCATGCCGAGATTCTGATTTCTGGTGGGTAGCTCAAACACATAATGACATTACTGACGCGTCTCAACAGAAAAAACAGCCTTCCATCAACAGCCTGCTATCATTTCGGTTTCATTTCGCTCACCTCCCACTGTACGTTCCTGTTGTTCAATATGTATTTCTACTGAGCGATTGTTGCAGTCGGAATCGGTGCGCTCTACGCTCCAAAGCTTACAAGAGGCTCTGAAGAATTTTCGTCATATCATGGGAGATTCGACGGAGAAGCATTTGGACACAATCATTAAATACGGTGTCGCATTTTCAGAAGTTAGTGGTCATCGTTCTGTCTCCTGCCGAGCCTGATGCCTCTCAGCTTGACCCACGATCCAAAGCTGCGTTCAGCGTTTTATCAGTCACTTTCGAGGTGAGTCCATCATTTTATTATTTCGATCTCGTCCTGACACCTGGTGCATCTCTACTGGTGGATAGCTTCTCAAGCAACAAAAACAACGGGACCAAATGATATCTAGTCTCAGTCGACAACTGGGCCGTGTACTACCATTTGCGGATGGGGCGCTGAAGGAGGCTGCGGAGGACAATGCCGACATCTTACGCAAGACCATAGGAAAGTTATATGTTCTGACGATCGACGTAGCGGAGTTCTCCTGCGACTATGTTAAGCGAAATCGATTCAGTGAGTAGCTTGTTGTTCCCCGAGCATCTGAAACTAACACTACGACAGGACGCCTCGCTAAGTCTCTGATATCCACCCAAGACCAAGGGAGGATCAACGAACTGAGTGGTAGTCTCAAGGAAGTCGTGGAAGATTTTTCTCGGGCTGTTAATATCGAAATGCTCAAAACGAGTAGGACCTTAGGTAGGTGCGATCGAGCCTTTTCAATGCGCAGCCTATCTAAGCCATTATCCAAATTCCAGAGGAAAAGGTGCTCCTAGATAGATTGAATCCTATCCAGGCCGGATATAAGTTGGATTGTGGCTGTATGGAAGGAACAAGAGTCAGCGTTCTTGACGATATCGTCGAGTGGGCGCTGCGTTCCTGTAATGGGGGCATTTCTTCGCAGAATACCAACCCCAGTAACGTGTACTGGTTATATGGTATACCTGGAATTGGCAAGACGGCAGTGGCACATTCCATATGTGCTCAGTTGCACAAGAATGGAATACTTGGTGGAACATTCTTCTGCAAGCGCGACGACCCAGATCTCAGAGACCCAAAATCTGTTTTACCAACGCTTATCTTCAACCTTGCGGAGATGTGGGGGCCGTATCGGAAGCTAGTTGCCGACAAATTACGCAAGGATCCCAAATTAACTCGTCACTCGGCTGAGGACGAGCTATTTTCACAACTCCTCGAATCTCTCGAGAGTCACCCCTCACATCCACTTGTGATGGTTATCGACGCACTCGATGAGTGCGGTGATAATCGTGGCCGCAATTCGATTATATCTAGCCTGTTCGCTGCTTCTTCGCGGGTGAATTGGCTCAGAATCATCGTGACTAGTAGGCAGAGCTCCGACATCGAGACGTGCTTCAAGCGGTTCGATGGCCGCTACTCGGTCAAAGACCTAGCAGCTGATGCCAACGCACACGAAGATATCCTTTTCTTTGCGAGAAGCAAACTAGCTAATGTCGCAAACGAATATGATCTCCCAGAAGATTGGCCAGGAGAGGCGAAAGTAGAAGAAATTGTCGAGCGTTCCGGAGGTCTATTTATTTTCGTGGATACATTGGCACGGTTGCTGGAAGGAGGGCTTGATCCCGACCAATATCTGGATCAGGCTCTTTCAGTGGGACCAGGAAATGCGCTGGAACGTCTATATAATTTCTACGCCACTGCCATTCACTCTCAAATCGGGCAAAGCAAACGAGAATTCAAGTCAGCTATGGGGACAATCATCGCCGTCGGGAAATATCGACCATTGTCCGACAAAGCTGTGGCTCAACTCTCCGGTCTTCGAATAAATATCATAACCACACTCGTCAACAAACTAGGATCGCTATTGTACCGAGATGCGACACCAAACCAGGGGATCCGTGTTCGTCACTTGTCAGTGATCGACTTCTTGACAGGATCAAACACCTCCGAAAACCTCAAAGTGGACATCACGCAGGCAAATCGTGACACCGGGATCGCTTGTCTCAAGGTTATGATACAAGAACTTCAATTTAACCTTTGCAGAATAGATTCTTCGTTGATAGCCAATCAAGATATCGCCGATCTCCAGTCGCGAGTCGACCAAAATATGTCGGA
>WSTP01000585.1:0-11126 GCA_019627735.1 Serendipita sp. 400
GATACCTACCGAAGATAAAGACATGATTCCGGAAATAGTTATCGATGGGACACCCAACACTCGAAATGGATGCCGAGGGTAATGGCCATCTGGACGGGTCTGGGAGGCCTTGGTTGATGTCATCAGGAACGGCGACGCGGTAGAAGAACCCTAGAAGCAGAGACCATCAGAATCTATCTGCCTACGGAGAAGGTACGCCACACGCACAGACGTCGATGCTGTTACTGTCCCATTTCATCGCATACACACCTCCTCCTTTCTCGTTGAAGGTCGCACCGAAGGAGGCAATGCTCGGGTCGACGATACCACACCCAGTGTTGAAATTATAGGCATGGTCGCAGATCGTACCTGACGCAGTGCCAGTATAGTTTCCAGGACTAGTAAGGACGCAACCCGCTGTCGTGTGCCACGAAACTTGGTTGGAGCTACTAGTGTGAACGTTCTCAATGATGTCGATTTCGCCGTCGTTTGGCCAATTGGAGTTTGTGGACCAATATGCCGGCCAGGTGCCTTTACGACCATTTCGTCAATAACAAACGTGTCAGCGATCCGGAATCAATGAACTGACTGCATCCATATGGAGCCTTCGCCACATCGAGGATATAGAGACCGTGATTATACTTTGCCTTTGTAGATATGCGAACACTAAGACAGACAGTAATGTCAACTAATCGGGACTTGGGGATATGAACGACAATAGTTACCTAGGACGGAGCTTGCTTCGAGTAAGTACGTCTTGTTCCGTAAGGAGAGTTTTATTATCCACGTGCATGTTCGCTTTCCCATCCTCTGTAACGTATACGAGCCCGTTTGTGATTGCCGCGTTTCGGTCTACATATCTAAAGTCTGAATGAGAATCGCTTGCCCATGTTGGTAGGTGTTATGCTGGTCACGTACTGAACTAGTCCGCTATACGCGTCAAAAATGACATTAGCCCCCATTATACACGACATTGACGATAAAATTTGGGGCTCACTTGGTTGGGTCGCTCGACGTGAAGAAATCCCATTCACTAGTGGAAGTCGAACATGGCTCAGCCCAAACAGTAGGATCACCGGATGTCAAGAAAGAAGACTTACTCGAAGAAATTCGGACCTTGATACGTCTTTGCGCTGACCCAAACTGTCTTGTTGTGCGGCGTTCGTTTCTCAAATGACTGCGTTTGACCACTCCGGCTCTCCAAAAGTCTCTTCGTATTCAACGCGACACTCTTAGCCGCCTCCCAACTCCTCTTATACAAGTCTCCAAGCGCAGCTGACCCCCTAGCCGCGAATCCTCCACCGTCGACCACTCTCGCATCTACCTGGAGAGCGGTCAACTCCAAAAGGAGAAACGTCACTGCATATGCCGTCGTTCTTCTCCACTTTGGCGATCGTTTGCGGTCCCCATGTCGCGTCTGCGTCTCGCATAACATTTCTTCGAGGGTGACAAATATATTTGTTTGTGAGATCGTAAGGCGGGGACTCGTGATCGTTCAGTCACAGTCGTAATGTACGTTTCTAGACACCTCTTCGTGAACGTCAAGCCGCAGAGGATGCGTAAGGGTCGTGAAATGTGGTCAGCTCCAAGCTGCAAGTGGAGACCCTTGTTACACGAGGCTTCAATGGCCCGACGCACTGCGTCGCTTTTTTTAGTCGCCGCCGCCCTCAAAAGGTTTATTTATCCGCTCTAAGTTCAGAATTTCTACTTTTACTTCGTTGCAATGAAGGACGTTGCCTTATATATATGTGTGTGCCGTTCATCGAATCAGATATAGTCGACCACTCTCTTATAGTTATACTGAAGACCCTTAAGCTCTGTCTACATAGAATACCAATGTCGCCTGAAGGTAGAATAGATCGAACAAAGGGGGTGGTACATGGTACGTTTTCAACCTTAGCTCCCTTCCCTGCTTCTTCTAACCATAGTGAGTGCGTCTGTCCGGTTTTTTGGATAAAAATTGACCCAAACGTTTGGATCTATTAGGACCTCTGAATTGGGCCGATCACCTTGGCTGGGCTATGAGGCTACAAAGGCAGTATAAACACAAGGAGGATTAGTACGGAAGCTATGGTCTTTATGTACATTATCGAGTCTCTGACTACATCAATCCAAACAAAAGTCAGGATCCAATAAAGGCTCCACTTGTAACCTCAGCCAGGAGAGTCTAGGAACGCGAAGGATCCTCCTCGATGTTTACAATTTTTGCTCCAATAGCCGCACTACAGCGTCATGCTTGTTTATCATAGCGCAGTCACGTGCAGTGCGCCCACGAGCGTCTCGAGAATTGATGTCTACATCCTCGTGCGTCAGAAGTAGCCGCACTACCTCCTCATGACCGCCCTGAGATGCCAATGACAGCGCATCTTGATCGAATGGAGGAGCTCTAGCGCCGATGTCCAATTCCTCTCGCCCCAAAAGTAGCTGTATCACTAGGTGATGTCCAAGTCGAGCCGCTAATATAGCCGATGTCACTCCTTGCGTGTTTCTGGTATTGACGTCTAAATCGTTGCGATCGAGGAGCTGTTTGACCACTGTTTCGCAGCCGTTTATGGACGCTATAAGAAGAGGAGTATCGCCGTTGACATCTTTTGCATTGACATCGAAATCGCTCCTCTTCAGGAGTTGCTTGACCACTGTTACATGCCCATTTGCGGACGCTACATGAAGTGCAGTCTCACCCCAAGCGCCGGTCCAATTGACATTGATATTGGGTCTTGCAAGAAGTAGGCATACGACCTCGTTGTGCCCTTCCTGAGCGGCCAACACCAGCGCCGTTGCCCCACGTTTGTTTCGAGTGTTGACGTCGATGGCTTCTCGTTCTAGGAGGAGTTTGACCGTTGCCTCGTGTCCATTTTGGGACGCTAGGAGGAGTGCAGAGCTGCCTTGAGTATCCTTCGCATTGACATCGATATCAGGTTTCGCAAGCAGCAGACGGATGATTGTGTCGTAACCTTGATAGGCGGACAATACCAGTGGTGTTTCTCCGAGGTCGTTTTCCGCATTGACGTTGATGCCTTCTCGCTCCAGGAGCTGTTGGACTACCGTATGATGCCCTCTTTGGCACGCTATGTGAAGTGCAGTATCCCCCTCGGGAGTCTTCGCATTGATATCGACGTCTTCCCGCTCGAGGAGTTGTTTGATCACTGTTTCGTGCCTGTTTACGGACGCTACGTGAAGTGCATTCCCGCCTTCAGCGCCCCTCGTATTGGTGTCGATGTCGGACTTCGTAAGTAGGAGACGTACGACTTCATCGTGACCTTCCTGGGCGGCCAACGCTAGGCCTGTTGCTCCATAGTTGTTTCTAGCATTGATTTCGATGTCCCCTCGCTCTAGGAGCCGCTTGATGATTGTCTCTCGCCCTTTTTGGGACGCTAAGTGAAGCACCGTATTGTTATCACTATCCCTCGCATTGACATCAATATAAGGCGTTGTAAGCAGCAGACTGGTGATCGCATCATGACCTGTTAAGGTGGCCAGGATCAGCGCGGTCGCTCCCTTATCATTTCCACCATTGACATCGACGTCTGGTCGCTCTAGGAGCTGTTTCACAATTGGCTCATGCCCTTTTTGGGACGCTACCAGAAGTGTAGTGTTGCCGTTGGCATCCTTCACATTGGCATCTACGTCGGCTCTTGAGAGCAGCAGACGAATGACCGCCTGATGACCGTGATAGGCCGCCAACATTAGCGCCGTCTCTCCTAGATTATTTCTGGCATTGACATCCACACCCTCATGATCTAGGAGCAGCTTAATCACTGTCTCGTGGCCATTCAGGGCCGCTATATGAAGTGCATTGTTGCCGTCGGAATCTTTTGCATTGGTATCGATGCCCGGTCTTGCGAGCAGCAGGCGGATGATCGTATCGTGACCTTTGTAGGCAGCCAATTGCAGCGCCGTCTCTCCTTTATCTCCTTTAGCATTGAAATCGACGTCTTCCCGCTCTAAGAGCTGCTTGACCACCTCCTCATGGCTGTTTCGGGACGCCACATGAAGCGCCGTCCCGCCCACAGTACCCTTCGTGTTGATGTTGACGTTGGGCTGTGCCAGTAGTAGGCGTACGACGTCACTATGGCCCTCTTGGGCAGCCATCACCAGCGGTGTTGCTCCCTGGTTGTTACCATCATTGGGGTTGACATCTTCCCGCTGTAGGAGCTGTGTAACCACCGACGTATGTCCACGTCCGGCCGCGAAAAAAAGCGCGGTCCAACCCACCATGCCCCTTGCATTGGCGTCGATATCAGGCCTGGCAAGTAGCAGACGTACGACTGCATCGTGACCATTTTCGGCGGCCGACATCAATGCCGTCGCTCCTTGGCTGTTTGTCGCATTGACGTCGACACCAGATTTTGAAAGGAGCAGTTGAACCGTGGTATCGTGGCCGTTACATGCCGCCCACCAAAGCGGACTCCGGCCATCTTTATCCTTCGTATCAACTTCTACACCCTCCTGCTTTAGCAACACTTGTAGTGTCGCATCATCTCCATGCTTAGCCACCCAAAAGACCGGCTGTTCGCCATCTTGATCCTCCTGCACCTCGACCTCTATGCCCTCGTGCTTAAGAATCATCCAGACAATGGTTTTGTGCCCGTTAGAATTCGCCCATGAGATTGGTGTCCAGCCATCCTTATCCTTCACCTCGACGTTTGCACCACTTTTCAGTAGCAGCTCTACCACTGCATCGAATCCATTCTGAGCGGCCCATGATAGAGGTGTCCGACCCGAGTCATCTGCGGCGTCGACACTCACCCCTTTCTGGGACAGCAGAAACTGCACTATCTCAATGTGTCCGTGCTTTACTGCCACTGATAGCGGCGTTTGGCCTTGTCCATCCCTGGAGCCAAGCTTGACTTTCTTGTGTGTTAACAGAGACCGTATAATGGCCATGTGTCCATTCGCTGCCGCTAGGAATAACGGTGTCTGACCGTCACTATCCTCGGCGTCAATGTATACTTCTTGTATATCTTGTAGCATCCAGGTAATATCGACTCCCGTTTGTGCTGCTAGATGGACAGGATTCCGCCCTTTGCTATCTCTTGAGCGAATACCAGGGGTCCCTTGAAGAATTCTGAGTGCATTGACGTCTTTGGTTGCTACTGCTATAAAAAGCAGACTATTCCCGTCTGCTAACCCAGCGTCAAGTTTGGCCAACAAGGTGAACAAGTCCTTGAGTGCGGCTAACTCTCGTGCGTCGTCTCGTCCAGATTTATACTGAAGGAGTTCCTGGGCTATCGCATAAAGCTTCTGCGTGTTGCGAGGCGTCGCCTCTGATATATTCACCAAGCGTTTAAAGGCGGCAATAATCACACTTCCGTGATTTACGTATTTTTTCTCCCGCTCCTCGTTCATCTGCAAAAAGCCCGCGCTTCCTTTTTCCTTCCGGTACCTTGCTGTGGCGAAGAGAACTAAACGAACTCGGGCGTAAAGGTAGTAACCGATTCGGGAACTAGCTGAGCGGAATGGAGATCGACAGTCGATAATGGAAATAATGAGTGTCCCCAAGTAGATGACCACGCCGCTTCCTGATATAACGATAAAAATCCAGGATGGAATCGCATGCAGGGAGAAAAGATAGATAAAAAGTCCGACGATGAAGAAGAGCACGGAAATAAGGATGAGGACGGGGACAAAGTTTACTATCTCGGTAAGGTACCAAGAATCCGATCCTAGCAGTCGGTATTCTCGTCTCAGTGCCTCGAAAATATATTAGGATTGTATTATAAAGGTTATTCAAATGAACCTACTTGGTCCCTGGGATCAGTGATGAGGCGCAAACCCCGATCGAGCTCCCTATTCCATTGTTTGATGAGCATTGCTACGACCGCTGCTACCAGATCTAATGACAAGCTGATGATGAGAAGCGAGTTGAGGGTGACATCCGTGGCTTTGGCACGGAATGGGGAGGTTTCGTAGTGACCAATACTAGAATTATAGTACTGGGCCGAAAGATGTATCGTGGCATCCCTGAGAGTTTGATTTGTGTCTTCTTTGAGTAGTTTGGTTGTTTCAATGAGGAATGCAGCGACAATAGCAGCAAGTAACGATGCCTAGCTAGGAGGTCAGTAGCAATCCATGATATGCAACCTCCGAAATAGACGAACCACGATGAGAATTGTATTCATATTTTCTTCCCACTCCTTCTCTCTGTCGGCTTCGACAATCTTCATATCGTCATTATAATAATCCCAAGCGGACTTGAGGGCATCTTCTCTGCCGGAATCTATCCGTCAGTCGAGTAAGCCTGCTTGAAACATAACGGTACAGGTATACAAACCAAGAGGCTCCTGGCCCACGTCCTGCGTTTTTTTACCTGGGGTCGCGTGTCGTTCATTAGCGCTACGGCATCTTATTACAGTTGAAAGGGAGTCAACGCACTGCGCGGAAGCAGACTCATGCTTGAAGATAGAATGTCCAAAGAGCTCAGATCGCAGGTTATTTTTCAGACTATTATCAGATATGGCGTCTTTTGGGTGCGGTATGGTTGAGAGTAAGCAAGCTCCGCTCCTTATTGGGAGACTGGCTGTCAGCGGCCATTCTCTTTAATTTGCCAAGAGAATGGCCTGCGCGCTTTCAACGAGACTCTCCTGAAAGAAATAAATCTAGTAAGCAAAGTGATTTGAGAAGAAGAAAGGAATCCAAAAAAAAGATCGATCCTATTGAATCCTCGCTCTCCTGTCACTACTGTACCATGTTCCACGACCTTGATCCGCGTTCAGGCTACCGACTCTTAGTTTCATGGACTGTTCTACGGTGATAAACCTTGGTATTTACGTGAATGTCGTCTCACCCCTTCTACAAACGGTACAGCTTCTCGTTCGTACTAGGAATCGAGGTTGCTTTTTACCTCCTAATATTTGTACATTGACGAAGAGCAGAGTAAATGGTCGTTCAAAAGACCGTACCATCGCTCTCGATCTCGATGGGTGGGCCACCACCGGTGATATTCCCCCTCAACTGCTTCGCAATCTCACGACCGCCTTTCCATGTCGCAGATTCTAACACTTGCACCAAACTGAGATTGGCACCGGTTTTGGTTCGCAGTTGATCCGCAATACGATCTCTGTGAGAGGAAAAGGAGACAAATAAGAAATTAGATCTGCGACATGGTGACGAGACTTACAGCTCGATCACCGTCATTGCTCTCCATTCTATGATGGCTGGATGCGAGGGGGGTAACCTTGGTATCTTGGAAGACGGATCTGGATAGAACTCTGATGATAGAACATTTGGACGGAGAGTGAGGACTCCGAGATCGACCAAAAGACCGCCTTTAGAATAGTGGAGAGAAAGAGAGATAATCAGTCAGCTAAGGTAGCGATACTGCGCAGAAACAAGATCCACGAACCATTTCGATACTCGGGTAACCCTGTCATATCCCCCATCCCTTCGAATCTCCATCCCATGAGCTTTTCAATCGGCTCGACGAGCGAGTACGTAAGCCACTGAGAGAGCTTGTGAAACGGGACCAATCCCAACACTTCTCCTTCCAACCCGCTCTTCTCCCCCTCGCTCTGTATTTCTGCTGCCCTCAGCGACTCGCATCTCCAGACGTCGCCCAGCGGTACACCGTTCAACTTTGTTCGATCCGTAGGCCATATCGGAGCCAGACCGAGCATAACAGCCTCCCATAATTTGGAGATGTGTACCGTCGTCGCCCCGCTCTGACTCTCCGTGTGCGTCTTGAGATACTGGAGGAGATTTCCGACCCGACCTTCCTCGCCAAAGTATTTTGGACTCGCCTTGAGTGCCTCTCCAAGTTTTTGAAGGAGCCCCGCACGTCCGTCTAACCCAGACATGGGGTTCTCCGAAGTGACCTGCATGGCGGTGCCAACCTGTGATATCGTCAATGAACAGAGCCCACCAGCTTGACCAAAAGGGTTAGAGAGTACAGTTGGTCACCAGATGATAACTTACCGTCGACTCGTTCCTTGTCATTGGGATCGCTCGAAAATAGGCCCTTTTTGAACATGTCCAACGAGGCGATGGCGAGTCCTTCGCTACGGGAGTAGTACTCTCCAGCTGAATCTTGTTCTTGATATTTCCATGCGTTTCCAGCACCCGCATCGAGGAGGACGGAAACGAGGAAAAGGTCGAGTAACCTCGCGCATTGCTCTTCTTTCGGTATCGATAGGGTACGGGAGGACCAAGTGGAGAGAAGAGGATCTATTCTCTCCTTCCCCGTATCGAAATGCCTCCATCTCCCATGCGGTGGTATCTAGTTATACGGTCAGTGCGTTTGATCGATGCTGTTGTACTGGCCCAGAAGCGTCTGTAAGGAGAGGGAAACGCACCTCTTCGAAGCTTCTATAGTCTCTCTTCATAATCGTGGAGCAAAAGTCGACGACTTTGGCTTCGGCCTCTGGGTGGTATTCGAAGTATTCCAGTCGACCCTGCTGGGCGAGTTTGTGGACTAGTGTGCATCGTTGACGAATCGTAGGTAGAGATCGAAGTCTCTCAAGGTGGCTTTCAATAGTACTTGAAGTCATGATGTTTCTGATCTCGTCGTCGTATACGCGGCCCAACCAAATGGTTCAATTTCTCAATAGGCCTATCTGTGGGCGGATGCAAGGTGACACTGCAAAGTTAGAATCAGCTGTATAATATGATGGATTGAGGAGAAAAGGTTACAGTAGAGCGAGCGATGGCTAGTAAGAGTCCTGGTTCTGGTCGAGAGGAAGAAGCTTCGATGGAACGGACGGAACTTGGACCTGCTCGCCTGCTCCTTCTGTGGCCTCTAGTGTAGTGTCAGCCTGAGAGGTCAGATGATCTACTCGATCCTCTCTCGTCTTTATACCTCTCAGTTTCTTATGGAAGATTGGCCTTATTCGAGCCAGGCCGTCGTAGGCTCGCCTTGCCTGGCGGTCACCTTTCCTTCAGACGACCAACCCGCTTTACTTATATCGCCCAAGGCGTCGAGGTCCGATATTTCTACCTATATTCAAGGAAACCCAGATCGACGGCGGGGGCAGGGGTGTTAGCTGGCCTCTATTGGGGACAAAGGAATGAGAATTTAGATGGGTAAGCCTGCGCCTATCTACACTCTGTGGAGGTTTGAAGAGAAGAGAACCCACCAAAGGGCTCAGAGTGTCAGTCTTTATCTCCGACTTTTAATTTCGCCAGACGGGAATCCACCTGAATCATCGTGGGATTAGCCATGCTACCGAAGAGGTTCCCTAGTGTCGGTATTTGGCGTTGGGAGAGGGTTTGGGACTAGTAGTGGTCCCTTGGCCACGGGTCTTCCGCCGACAAGGGGGGTTGTACAATCGAAACACGTCCCACAGAGAGGTGATATTCGCTGATAACCAGGAGATGATGCTTGATGTATCAACGATGTCCTTCCGTTTTGGTCAGTATTGTCGTCGTAGGGAGCGAATCCTGCGTGGGAGAGCAAAATGGGCGTATACATGTAATACTACGATTATAATAAACATTTTACACGATTCAAACCAAGTTAGATTGTCCGCTTTGTTAGACCTCTTTGGGTCACAAGTGGTCGTCGCTTCCCATGACCATGCGCCTCCAATGGTTGCTACTTAATTCAAGGCGTTGATTGACACTGCAGCGACAGAAAGAGACAGGCAGAACGAGGCCGCGTACCAAAATGGAAAAAGCAAGATCGCTCGTCTCCAAAAATCGGGTTTTAGACGACGGACGCGGCGGATCTGCAGACTCTTTCGCTCTTGTTGACTCTGGGATCCCAGCGCGTATGCGTGTTGACTGTCATACCGATCATCAACCGTCTAGTGACCTTTTAACGTATCATCTGGAGACTAGGATTCCTTCCCCGGTAGGCTGTTTGCCCCGGGTGGGTTCTCCCGTCAGAGTCTTTGGCTTGATGGGAAGGAAGGCACTGACCTCACATGCGAATGCGAGTTGAACCCCCTTTTTTCGGCTTGAATTTCACTCCGTATCTGAGAGTTTCAAGGCGTAGCAGCATCGCACCACCGTATATCCGACTAGGCCATGGCTTGGAGAAAACAAAGAAAAAAGAAAAAAAGAAAAATGAAAACCTGTGAGCGTGGAAATGAAGTCATGATACCTGTGACTGTCAAGGATTTTGATCTGTGCATTGGATGTGTCTGGATTTTTTCACCACAAGGTTAACAAGGCGATGTCCTGTCGAGGGCACCTGCTGTCGTTGGGAGGAAAGGCTGTGGCTATAGCCATCCATTTCAGGCGCCCTAGAGAAGGAATGGGACTGAATCCAGTCAACGATGCTGGGTTTCTCCAGGGACGCGGTGCAGCCTGCATACGAATTTTGGCTCCCAGTGAACGGGGTCCGCCGACCAATGACTGCAGGCTCTGCATCCGCTAGGCAATCCAAAAAATACCAGTCGGAGCTTCGCACCGCTCCCTATTGCAGAACATCGGATAAGGATGTTGAATTCAAGGCGTTTAACGCTCTTGTTGGCTGGGGTTCTCACCCATTTTTTGACATCTCAGTGCTCTTGGGCGTTACTAGACACGGGTCGCGGTGCGTTTTTAAGGAAACCCCTGGCGGTCGTACTCCCTGTCCCCCCAACCCAGCACCCGTTTTTTGGAGCCAACCTTTACTTTCAACCAATTTTCTTCTCTTCTGACCGTTTTTACCTCAACATCGTCCTCAATGACCACCAAGTGCGAAAACGAGCCTCTACAGGAACAATTTCCCGAGCTCCCCGCAGAACTCTGCGGAGGTCAAAGTCTCCTCTTTGACTATATGGAACTACCTCCTCTATCTACGATTATACCAGGTAGCAATATCGCTTGCGAACGAGGTTAGTTGCTTCCTTGAGCCCTTGTCAATCTCGTTTACCGACACCCCCTCAACAGATGGTCATCTAGACGTTTTGCAATCAGAGTTGTCTACTGAATCATCCCGACCTCTCTGGACTGATTCTGCGCTGTTTCATTCTGATTTGATATACTCGCCAGCTCTTGCCCTATCGCGTCTCCCAGCGAGTCCGATGCCGACAAACGTGACCGAAATATCGTTCCATGGTGAACATGAACAGCCGCATTCGCGAGATTCAATGTCATACGACGACTTATTCATCCAACTCCATCCCAGCGATTGTTGCGCTGAAAGTGGTGCCCACTTTGACGCCCCACAATCGAGGCAAACTGACCAGAGGCGGGGACAGCACCAAATCCCAGCATGGAATACC
>WSTP01000589.1:0-11053 GCA_019627735.1 Serendipita sp. 400
CAGGCGCATTGGTTCTTGAGGCTGGGTGGCACACCCCGCCTCACTCACCAGCCTCAGTACATGGACGTCCTCGCAAATGAGCGAAGCTCAAAGGCCGTAGCTCCAGATCACTTGAGAGTGAAGAAGAGGTCATCGCAGTCGTAATGAGTGCCAGATTTCTGAGAGAGACGACATACGAACTTCGACACCTCGATGTCTCGGACGTGTGGTAATTGGATTACGTAGCCACTCCGACATGATCATTAAATCCTCCAGAACCCGACAGATAAGCACACGGCACAAGGCATCAGGTTGTTTGGGACTATTCGTACTTGTGACCAAGTCGGGACCCGGGACATTTTCAGTCGAGTTACTTTGGCAATTAACAAAACTCCCATTTAGTCGTAATATGCATTGCAACCTGTCATTATTGGATAACCTTGGAGGCATATGACACCAATATCCGCCTAGTAGGACCGTACAATAATAAGTAAACCGTTGTCTTCTTAATTCAATAATATAGACTCAAAGGTAGCAATAGTGCTGATATGGGTGACCAAAGGCCGGGCATAGTTGGCTAGAATACTCCACTCTCCCTTTGGCAGTAATCGGCCGCTTACTTCTAGCAATTAAATGAATTACCGCACCAATTAGTTAGCCCTAAAGGAAGTAACTCGCATGATAAACGAAATGCACGTTGAACTGAGAATAGTGAAGAACGGTCAGGGATCCCGACAGAACTAAGCAGTCACCTAAGGAGCGTGACCTATCCCTCACTAATTGCTCGTCGAAGTTTGGTCGAGGAGAGGGGTGGTTGGTAAACGCGATCTTATCCCACTGGAACCGACTGCGTCTGACATACACACCGGCCAGCAGCGTCATTGACTAAAGAGCGGGACCCTCATTTGAATCGAATGAGTTAGCAGTCAAAAGAGAGTGCACTTATCAGTTCATCTCCTCAAGGCGTCGCCCGACCCGGGTTGCAGACCTTAACCAGCAAACCGAGTATCCAGTGTCAATGTTTGTACCCTCCCCAGGCAAATGGCATCGTAGATGACTAGTATGAAAAGGACAAGTATCCTCGACGGTTTAAATTCCGTATTCAAAATGAAATTTATACAGTAGGCGATCTTTTGTTCTGTATTTAAGAGGCATATGAAGGGGTCATATCCTGCTATCGTGTCTGTCAGAGCCACCAAAGACGAGACGCGTTCGAAGAGAGTGCAAAATGATATAAGTGGGTGATCTGGATGTGCATGTATACGTCGTATAAGGGGGTCAGCCCTGATTCTTAAGGGATTTGGACTGCTGTGAGCCGAGTGGCAGAGCAGAACAAGGCCAAAGGAGCACTTACTCTAAGCTTTGTGGAGAAAAAAAGGTTGGCGACAATTATTCAGGAAGGAGTGGTGGGCCACTACCGAGCGATGTGTTTCCTCGCTGTATCTGTTCCGCCGAAGTGCTGGCCAACAACTGAGCCAATTTTTGCCCAAAGTCACTTTGTGCTCCGCCGGCAACGTTAACAGCCATCCAAGCTTCGTTTAGCCAGAGCATGGCGTTATTGCCATCGCCGGCGGTGCTTGCATTGCGAAAGCCTGCGTAGTAGAGAATGTCCCTGTAGCGACAGATGCCTTCATGATGTAGTGTAGATAGAGCGTTGATGATAGTCGAATTTCGCAACTAAATGCGATGAAACGTTAGCCAACCTTCGTCGATGTGGGAGGTAAGGGACGTTTGTAGGTTGGACCGTTTCACTCACCACGTATTCGTGTGGATTCGCAGTCGGCGTCGTAAACATAGGTTCGATGCTGTCAATGGTTTTTCTCAGATGGATTCTTCTGTCGTCCGAAGTGATATCGTGAGTGACGCATGATGGGCAGTTGCACTGGAAACCTGCGAGCTCTAAAAGTCGTTGTTTCCGCGCTAGGCGTGGAAGGAGAATGCTCCCTTCATCATAAGAGATACAAAGCTCTTCCATGTATCCGACGTTCTTGATCGCGTAGAACCGCATCTGCTGGCTGTTTCTGTCCCACCTATACTGGACATTAGGCCGGCAGGAATGATTGAAGCGAGCACCTCTCAGAAATAACCCTGCGACTCTAACACCACTCTGTGTAGTACATGGAAGAGCATTCGCCAAGAACCTCCCTTGGTAGTCTCCTTTGTTCAGGAATTGGTGAGGGGTATGAAGACTGAAGAATGCACCCCGGTCTCCTGGGGTCTGGCTGTCGACAATTTGCCTGACCTCGGCCGCGTTATGACTCGCTGGTAGGCAAAACAGGGGTCTTTCCTCGAACAAGAGCGTCCCCTTTGAAATTGGGTTACAGTTCGAGCGGTATCCGAGCCCACTCCCTGGCGTCAAATATTGCTCGAATACTGGTTGCTCGAATACTGGTTGGAAAGAGGGGGTCATTTCCGTCTGCTTGGGCTCACTATCATTTTTCCTTTGATCCACTGGTTTCATCAACGGTATCGTTACCCCCACAAGGTTCAATTTACCCAGAGAGCCTAGGGCATTCTGGCTATCTGTAGCTTTCTCTCTGTGAATTGATAATATTTTATCTCGTTTCTTGTCTTTTGAGATTAGGAAAAGATAATTAGCGATGATTCAGAATATACAGGTGAGATTCGATCTTACCATGTCGTTCCTCTGAGTCCGAAGCAATATCGCTGGGGATGAGCAGCTCTAATTGCTGAAGGACGTCAAGAGGGTATACAGTCCCCGGAATATTCTGGATTTTATCATCCACAGAAAATGGGGTAGGCTCGTGAATGGATGATTCGGATTCGAGGCTAGGGATCAGAACTTCACGCGATTGAATAGGGGATATAGAAAGGCGATGCGAAGCTATAGATGCGCTTCTGAGACGTGAAAATGTATCAAAGGATCGTCTAACTGCAACGGCACCGATATAATCCTCACATAGGTCAGCAAAATCACCCTCCAAGTCTTGTTCAGGGTTATTTCGCGTCTCTATGCGAATCTCCAGTCTATCAGCTAATCTGAATTCATCAAATATAGACTATACGAGTAAGAGAAGACATACCGATGTAGATTAGTGATGTAGTTGGAGTCCCCGTTATTCCGGACAGTATCGTGGGCACTGACAATTAAATGAAGCAGTGCGCGTGTTAAGTGAATCAATTGTAAAGAGTCTTGCCTCGTGTATGAAGCCCTTTGGATAAGAGCCTCCCCACGGGCAAGGAGGAAACTCAATGGCCGCGAAACGGGGGGGTCACCCTCGAATTGGGAGCGGAACTTTACCACATATCAACGGTATGCTCTGCTGTTAAGCGGATATAGCAAGCATCACCTTGAAATCGTCTAAGAACATAGAACTGTCAATGAACAAGAGGAACGTTGCAGAATACGTCCTTACCTGAGTCTGTTTCCACAAAGGCGATTGTTGGGTGTGCTGGTTTCGATGATAGCTTTGATGCCTTCACGCTTCGGTGGCTAATGTCCACCCCATTCGCATATTCTCGGATCAAGGTAGGAGAATATTCATGGATCAAAATGTTATTGGTGATAGCAGTTATCATGGGTAGTTGATCTTCTTCTTCTGACAGAACTAAACCGGCATTAAAAACCGCGTCGCAGCTTTGGAGACAAACCCACGGATAGGGACGACAACATCTTCATCATGTGTTCGAACGACCACAATTGACGTGTTCTCCGTTTTTTCAACGAAGTATACCCTTCGAACTGACGGAGAAATCTCTTCATTCTGCTTGGGATAACGGAGGAAAGGATAGGGTCCAAATATTTGCACAAGTGCCACCAGAGATTTTTTGGACGCTAAATGATTGATGAGAGCGCTCAAAGTATCATAAGTCATCCCTGGTGTGACAGCTATTACCGCCTTAGTCGAGAGTCTAATGACCAATCCAACTCTAAGAGACACATACCAAGCTGAGAAGGCAAGTCTAGCATTCCAATTCCAATGGTATTGATCATCCGACCTGATGGGCAATCGTAAGCCACTCCGGGGGCATCAACAGCGCGAGTTCTTCCCACCATCAAGCTCGAAGCTTGTGTCCGTGTCTGAATCCGAGTCAGAATCCACCTCCATATTGTCCCGGTGCATTTGTCGGACTGATCGATAGTTTTGTTGTACAGCGGAGGAGATCGAAGAAAACTGCCTAAGGATAGGCAGCACTTGAGGGCGTAAACCAGCTTGATACATGCCCTTGTCGACCTCGTGCGCTTCTAGGACATGCCACCAGTCGGATATCATGTGTACAAGGCAAAAGAATATAACGAATCGCTGCAAAAATGGCTGAGTAACCCCTTGAATGGTGAACTAATCGCCATTAAAGGAATAGTGCCCAATGAAGCCCAGGCAAATCTATTCGCACAAACCGTCAAGCACTTGTTTGA
This sequence comes from Serendipita sp. 400, assembly GCA_019627735.1. NCBI lineage: Eukaryota > Fungi > Basidiomycota > Agaricomycetes > Sebacinales > Serendipitaceae > Serendipita > Serendipita sp. 400. Next base: position 4,358 of record WSTP01000589.1, read on the forward strand.
GAAATCAAACAGGTTCATGAGCTTCAGAAGGTCAGATTCTCACCTTTCATGTGAACATTATTTCGGAAATGATGAGTACTTAGGTCATCAGATCTCCAAAAGATCGAAGATATTGTCCTGCGCGTGAAGGAGCAAATGATTGCATTAGATGCAGGCAATGAGGGATTTTTGGAGTATAGTAAGATTCTACAGGACGGGATGAACCGCCTCAAAACTCTGATGGTGAGTATTGGCATTTCAACGCTGGTCACTGTATAATCGGCCGCCCGCGACACGTAAAAGAGCCCAAGAAAGCTAGCAAAGTTGGAGAATACTGAGGACGAGGCTATCCGACAAGACCAACAAAGATATGAAAGCATTCAGCGTCAGTCATCTCGACTACCACAGTCGGATCCAGATACTAGGATTCAGGCTTACTTTATGGGAGATCCTGATAAGGAGCCGTATCTTTTGCGTTAGTAGAACGCGTAATGAAAGCTGACTAGCCCCTGCAACTGATCAACTCCTAGCCCAGGATCGACTAATGACAACTTACAACGATATAATGTGGCATTTGTCTGTCCATAAACTTGTTCAAGCGCCGGAATTATGGGCCAGGCGTCAGGACCCGAATGTGCAACATTGCACTGCAAGCGGCCGCTACTGGATCTATGTCTCTGGAGATGAGCCCATTAGTGAGACAATATTTGATATTGTGGAAATGGCCGCGGTATCTGATTGCTATATTGTGGCCCTCCTCGACAATGGGGAAAGAGAAAGGCCTGTTCCTATCGGTCAGCTTTAAGTTTTCCATTAGCATACACAGACTTAACCTACGAAATATTTATAGATATCCCTATATTCGGCAAGAGAACTTGCTGCGATCCATCTTGTAGGTCCTTACGGGTGCATCTCGAATCCGTTTGGACGAACGTGCGAGTGGAACATGCTCGGCTGTTCCGAGATGAGAGATGTGTGCTAGAGATTCCTCTTGACAGCAAGAACTTCAGAGAGCGGAAGAATGAGCTCTACTTGAAAGTGATGACAAGGATGGAGGAGGATTCTGGTGATGCTACCATCGGAAACCCTGCATCCCAATGAGGTATCCACAATCTTTCTGGGTTTCGTTTATTTCGTCCTTGTTTACCATGGTGCTTATCCATGGAGGTTTAGAAAAGACATAGTTATTGGCTTCATGCGAGCTCTACTGTCGCTTATTCAGTGTCCAACGCGTCAACGGCCTTTCCGTCCTCGACCTCTACTAGCTCGTAGGTAATAAGAGCAGTTAGAATAGCTGTCGCGTGGTGCAGTTCTAGATACAGGGATAATAAATATTGCAGCTGTTCATCACCATCCCAGATCTAGTCATTATTGTCGCTATTTAGGGTCAAATACATAGCTCAAACTCCTTCTCATTGAGCTACGATTGCTACTCGATAAGGCGGTCAATAGCAGGATATATGATGCAACAGTACTGTAGGTTGGTACCGCAGACTTATACGTACTAGTATTCTGCTTCGAATCCAACAAGACGGCGCATAGTCTAAAATGACTTTATTCGGTTGATTCTCTATCGTACAAGAGTACAGCAGAGGCTCGATTTACGACCGATTCCAAGTAAACCGAGAGCAATTCTGCTCATGGGCCACAACTCTGCGAAAAGACTGTCTAGGCCGGATAGCAGATAGTACCGATCGAGTAGAGTAATGTAAGACTAGGATGAAACGAAAGGAAGTGATGGTACATGACGAACCAGGTCGATCAAACCCAACGATATATATATATGGATGGAAGAGTCGGTGAAGAGGTTGAGAGGAAGCTGTAGACGGGTGGCTTCCAGTACCGAGACGGAGTTCAAAATATGCTCGTGGAAGTAACGACACTCGCAGACCGAGCAGAAGCTCGGACACCCGCGGAACTAGAGAGCTGCATGTCAAACGTTGCGTGCTTCGTTTGGACATGTATTTCAGGTTGTCGATACGATAGTAGATGTTTCTGCACACGGGACACGTATATTGGTCCCGGAAGTGAACACTCCGGTGTCTCTTCAGGTCATGCTCCTTTGAAAAGGATTGGGAGCTGTAATGAGAGTAGTTACGTCAGATTCATTCCAAAAGAACGTAAGCGGAATATATAAATACCAATGTCCGCACTTGTATGGCCCGCAGTTGAAGTAACGATCCTGGATATGTTCATGGAGAATGTCGGCCCTTTTGGGGGCCACCGTGCTGGACACACGGCTACCGCCCTTGATCTCCGCTAGCTCAGAGGTAATAAGGGTAGTTGGAATTGGTGCCCCCGGTTGCTGCTGTTGGTAGTTGCAATCATCAACTGCGGCTGGCAATTGAGAAGGAGTGAACTCGTCCAAAGAGGTTGGAGCTCCTTCTCCATCTCCTTGAGCTTTCGAACGTCTACAGGAATGAGACTGGGGGCGAGGATCTCCAAACTGCTGGGAGCTGACGTATTCATGGATGACGAAACCATATCAGCTGAGATATCATCTAGAAACATTTCCAGATTGGCGTCGAAGATGGAAGCCGAGTGCTGATCATAGTGGCTCGAGGCTCCAATAAGGGACTGCCCTTGAGGAGGTGCCCAGGTTCGATTCCGGGGAATATTCCATGGTCCTTGATGTCCAAATTGCATGACCGGTAATGAAAGAATTCGCAGCAAGGAAGAGCGATGGAATATGACGGAATTTGATCTGAGGATATCCTGAGCGCAAGGAGCGCGCCAGGATTAGAGAAAAGGGGCAGGGAGGGTTGGTTATTGAGATGAGCACCAAGAGACGATCTAAGACCAAGATCCTTTCTGCGATCCGATGGAAACACTCACAATGTTGTCGAATAATGGTTCAGAGCAAGGGGGAAGGTCCAAGTCCAAGCTGGTCAGATGTATCAGCTCAGGTGGAGAGCTATACATCCAAAGGCATCAAGCGACATCATGTACTCTGTACTGTCCATTTCCACTCTACGTCTTGGTCCCATGATGGACATTTCCGGGCGCAATACACACGTACTCGCGTACTCTCTCTACTTGCGGTCCCTGTCAGCACGGCTATAAGCCAGCATTGTGGCTCAGATTCTACACGTCAAAGATACTTAGAGCCCCCGGCATTTACGTTCTCTTCCTATTTCAGCCATAGGCTCATCGATGAGTTGTGTGCAGTGTATTCTATAGCCAATGGTGCGAAGTCGTAAAGAGGACGATTCAGAAGAAATTGAACGCGTTCGATACATGGCTCGCATTGTCGCTACTTACGGTGGCATGCATAGCTCAAACCCCGTCCCTTTGAGCTTTGAGCTTTGAGCTTTGAGCGACCGTTGCCACTTGATCAGGCGGGCATTCAATAGCAGAATATACGTTAAGACCGTACCGCAGGTATAACTTCACACACGCTGCATTTATATTCTGCTTCAGGTCCGACAAGGCGGCGTATTGTCTAAAAACGACATTATTCGATTGATTCCATATTGTACAAGAATACAGCGGGGGAGTTCGATTTACGGTCGATTCCAAGCAGCTCGTGAGCAATTCTGCTCATAAGCCGGCCAGAAATCTGCGAAACGAACCCCCCAAACCAGATAGCAGATGGAGGAGAACAAGGTAGGACGAGGGTGACACGAGCAGAGGTGATGTTACACGACGGACCAATCGCATAATATATATCAGGAGGTGGGTGGGAGAGGTAAGGGGGAGGAATCGGGCAAGTGGCGACGACGTCGAAGTACAAGACAAAGGAGCGACATTATTCCGAATAATTATAGAAGAGAGTGTGGTAGATCCAAATCCTTGTATGCAAATCGATGGACTCCGCAATATGAACAGGGATGCACTTGCATAAGTACACCGAGGGTGATCGGGTACGGCAGATGTGAATGATGTGATGGGTGTGAAGATGCTTGATGATGGATAGTATTGGTGTAATCCGTGTATTAGAGGTAATGTTTGGTCGTTCGGGTGTTTGTTGTACAACATGCAGTATCCATAGCGTATGGATAGCGGGGAAGGGATGTATACCGTATGCAGGACTATATCCGAGTGTAATATGTGCCATTGCTGCTTTATCGGTGTGTATCGTGGGGGAGAATAGGTGCATCTATAGAGTTATTCCGCAGTATAGCTAATATCACTTGGTGCCTGCACTAGGCCCGTGTGTAAGAGGTTGATGTGAGCGCCACTGCGTGTTGAGCGAAGCGCGGATATGAGATGTCGTCGGGAGGGTGGTGTGACTTTGTTGTGGAAATGAGGAAGAGGGTTTCGCGGAGGAGGGCGGCCGTTCGTCTACGGCACATAGACGAGAAGGAGGTGGTACAGGTGGGGTAGTGGTGGAATACTATTACTAAGGATATGATAAACGAAGAAAAGGGTTTGAGGTGGATCGGGAGAGAAAAGTAGAAAACGGTCGAGAAGCAAGGCTCAACCTCGCCTCTGTACGGAAAGCGAGAAGAGATGGAAGAGGGGAAAAAAAGGAAGAAAAAAAGAGACGGGAGACCGGTCGGGAAACGAGACCAAGACCCGACCGAAGTCGGGATCAGAGACGAAGCCAGAGTCGGAGAGCCGGAACGAAAAACCAGGAAACCGAGTTACGGAGCCGAGTCGCGAGAGAGAGAGAAGGAGAAAGGGAGAGAGGGCCTGGGTGTCGTCACAGACGACGTTAGAGTCGCGAGACCGAGGTCAGTCGAAGGAGCCGGAAGCCGAAATTGGAGCGGGGAACCAGCAGAATCAAGTCGGGCGAGGGAAACGTCGGAACCGGGCGAGTCGCAGTCGATCGTACACCAGTCGCAGTCGTCGGAAACTCGTGTCGAGAAGCCGTAACAAACTAGGGCAGAGAAGAAGAAAAAAGACGCTGAGCTTCACCGATTGGGTCGGTCGAGCCCAACGATATATATAAGGATGGAAGAGTCGGAGGAGAGGCGGAGGAAAGCCGTAGACGGATGACTTCCAGTACCAAGGTGGACTTCAAAACATGCTCGAGGAAGTAATGACACTCGTAGACCGAGTAGAGGAACGAGCACCTGCGGAACTAGAGAGCTGCATGTCAAACGTCGGGTGCTTCGTTTGCACATGCCTCTTCAGGTTGTCCACGCGCGAATAGGTGTTGCTGCACACGGGACACGGGGACTGGTCCCGGCGGTGAACACTGTGGTGCCGCTTCAGGTCGTGTTCTCTTGAAAAGGATTGGGTGCTGTAATGAGACCAGACATGTCAGAATCATTCCAAAAGAACCTAAGCAGAACCTATACTTACCAATCCTCGCACCTATACGGCTTACAGTTGAAGTGCCGGTCCCTTATGTGCTCATGGAGGTGGTCGGCCCTTTTGGGAGCCGCCGTGCTGGACGCACAGGATCCGACGAGGCAGCGACCCTTGCCGTCCTTGATCTCCGCTAGCTCAGAGGTAATAAAGGCAGTTGGAATTGGTGTCCCCGGATGCTGCTGTTGGTAGTTGATGATAGCAATTGCGGCTGGCAATTGAGAAGGAGTAAACTCGTCCAAAGAGGTTAAAGCTCCTTCTTGGAATCCCTCTCCTTGAGCCTTTGTACGCCTACGCGATTGAGATTGCGGCCGCGGATCCAGAATGCTGGTGACCGGAGCACTCCCGGGCGACGAGAGCACATCAGCTGAGAGATCCTCTAGGTACATCTCCAGATTGGCGTCAAAGCTGGGAGCCGAATGCTGATCGTGATTCGAGGGGGTCCATTGAGCAAGCCCGGTTGTTGAATAGGAAGGTGAGCTGAGTTGCCTAGTGTGTGGCACGTAGGGATGGGGACGATTCATCGATGCTAGACTCGAGCGTAGTAAACCAGTTGAGAGACTCCCACTGCTCCCAGAGGCCCTGCTGAGTCGTCTGGTGGGTTGCTTGCGACCCCCTGGGATTTCCATTGGTGTAGTAGGTACTTTGTCCATCGTCATTAGTAGCCCGTTCGTCCCACTATCACCCGTCGCAAGAGGACTGGAGATGTAGGAGCCCGGGGAGAGGAGACACGAGTGGTCGAAAAAAGGACTAGTGGGCGAACTAACAAGTCCGGTCGTCTCACCTCCAGCACCCAGGATGGAATGGCTACGGGACCAAATGCTCATGGTCTGAGATCCAGCGCTATTCTGCCGCAGATGAGCAGAGCTGCTTCCTGCATGATGACTGCAAGAGGACGCAGGGGTACCCACACTATCGCATCGTTGGCTGCTTGGACTTAGGGAGAGACCTGGGTCGGTGCTTAGGCTGCCATTCCTTGTATGAGGATAACCATCGGAGGGGGAGTGGTCGTTGATCAAAGCGGGATCGATGTAGACCATGGGTTGCATTTGAGATTGATGATTCAGAAGCTGCTGCGACAACAGTGACTGCTTTGGGACATTGTTCCCAAAGGAGTGGGTGTCGAGCAAGAAAGGGATTGCGTTGGACGTGGGAGAGTAGGGCGAGGGGAAGGCCCCAACTAACGAGGGCGAGGGAGAAGCGTCCAGCGGGCTACCCATAGACGCTGAGCCAAAGATGGCGTTTGGATTGAAGGACCCTGATAATAAGATCACAAGGTATTAGTACTACTATAGAGTGAGCGTTGTGGGTAAGGACGAGGTCAAAGTTGTTGTACTGGTAGGTAGCGAGCAGAGGGAGGATCGAACAGCCATGAAGAAAAACTTACCAGGAGAACCTATATCCATTGGTGATTGCTCCTCTTCCTTCCCACCTGAGAAAGGAGACTGTCCCTGGGGAGGC